>MNCI01018050.1:133771-147282 GCA_015680685.1 Gnetum montanum | reverse complement strand
GGGGTTTGGTTGTTGTGGGGCAATTACTTGGGATGACCCAGATTCATTGTTTGCATTGTTTTGAATAGGAACTCTTTTGTTTGGAGGTGTATAGAAATTGTTCCTAGTTTGTTGTTGTGTAGTATTCATAATGTCACTGATTTTGCAGTAGCGAGTGTTGTGTGGGTTAGGGTCGCCTACCATAACTTGTTCTAATGAGGAAACCTTTTCATTTTTTGTCTCATGAGGTACATCAAGAACCATGATAGGGGTTTTCCCATTTTTTTCCCTTGGGTATTGTCACCATACAATGCCATGAATTGAGGACAAGCCTTTTCAGAATGTTACCTTGTATTATGAAGAAGAAAATAATCATCGTTGATTGATGCACTTGGTTTATCTAGTTGTATAAGGCTTTTGTTATTGTTTCTCTTTAGCTCAACCAATTCATTGGATAGTTTTTGTAGTGAAGTGAGTATTTGGGTTATCTGATTTTGAGTTTGGGTTGGTGGTTCAACAGAATTTGATGTCCTGTTTGGGTTGATAATGGATTGACCCAAGGCTTTTGATTGGTCATCATTCAAACTAGTGTTGGATGGTAAGAATGAAGAAGACATGGGGCCTTGTGAGTAATTACTTAAAGGTTGAGTTGATTAAAAGGGAGAGACAACTTGAGGCATGATATTAGATGTTTGAATAGTTGGTAGGAGTGGGTTTGATTGCATAGGGTTACTAACACTCATCATCCCAAATTGGGTTTGGATGCTATTCATAAGGGTTATTTGCTCTAATTCCATAGCTTTTGACATTGCACTTTGTATTTTTATTATATTAGAATTAGATTTAATGGCATAAGTGAAGAATGGATCGATGGTAGAGAGATAGAAGTTGAGAATATACCATCTGGTTGTGGTCACATCTCATTTGGCACATAGGCAAGTTGATGAAGGAATTTAAGGTTATAATCCCTAACATTTTCCCTGGGTAGCTTTCTTAGGCTAGTAAAGTTGCTTGACGCGATATCAGGGCTTGTAAATTTCTCAAATTGATTCAAGAACTTGTTTTTGAATTCTTGCCATGTGTTAATAGAGGCATCAGGAAGCATTAAGAACCATTGGGTTTCTTTTGTCCTAAATGTTGTTACAAACACCCTGCATGCTACATCATTATGTACAATGTTGTGGATCCCTAATAAGGTTTCAAAACATTGTATGTGTTGGCGGGCATCATTTGTAGGGGTTGTAGGATCAAAGAACAGATTTATGTTTTGAAGGGATTTTGGTATGTCATGATAATTATGAAAGTTAAAAGGGTTTCTCACTAAGGGAGCTGGGGCTTGATGGGCTACCATCTTAGTCTGAGGTTTTTTAGGAATTGAACTTGGAAAAAGTGAGGCTCGTTGTTTTCTCAAAGTAGATTGACGAGTAGCTGGTTGACTAGGGGTAGGAGTATGAGTTCTTTGTTGAGATACTCCGTAAGAAAAGTCACTCATAAAATGAAAAATAACAAGAAATGTCATATGCTAATAAACTGTGAAAATTAAAGAAAATAAAAAAAAAACACTGGAGGAGCCCTAGGCAATAGTCTCCTAAAACGAGATTTCACAGATGTAGGCGGTGTGTCCAAAATTTACACATCAACACCTTTTTGGCGCTAGAAGGAGGGCCATGTGACAATAATAATAATAATAATGAAGCTTAACTATTTCAAAGTAATCTGGGATTAAAATGCTTATACAATTTAAACTACATCAGAAAAGGGCACATCGTTGGCAGTTGGCAGTAGACGCAGTTACCGAATTTTAACAAGCAGATTGCACGTAAGCATAAACTTATACTTACTACTGTATTGCAAATGCAGACAAGAAAACTATACTTATAAGGGCAACGTAACGAAATAGAATAATGCAACAGGGGAGTTTCCAATTGAAAACGGTTTACAAGTTGAAAATTGTAATATATTAGTATCTAAAGATTTGTGGATCTGAAAGCAAAAAAAAAAGGAATGCTACTGCTTTGAATTATAAAACAATAAAGTTTAAGCATTAAAAAAATGTTTAAAATTAGTGCATAAAGTGATACACGACACAATGTACCAGTAACATGTTTGGAAATGCTGAAAATATTAAATATTTGTAATTGAAAATGCCAAACATTTTTGATATTGTTGTATGTCGCTGAGATGCGGGTGTCGTTGCAGCTGTCTATCACGTGCATTGCTGTCAGATGTGTGCCGTTCACAGAAACAAGAGGCAAACATAGAAGAACAAAATAAAATAGAGGCTGCTGATGGACATGCACTGCCAACCGCTATGCATTTCAAAAAGAAAGATTGGTGAAAGATTGGCCACCAGCCCAATTGCCAATTCTAGCCCTTTTCTACAACGTAGAGAGAGACTATCGTCCCTGAGAGACTTCGGCCCTTCTCCCTCCTAAACTTTGGCTTCCTCCCTCTTTATAGAGGCCTTGCGGGAGAAAACCCTAACCCTAAACTACCAGCCATATTTGCCGTGAATTATTTTTGCCTTTTTCCTCATATCGCTGCAAAAAGAAAAAAAACAAAACAGGATAATCATCATGGGTCATAAGTCATGGGTGGATGCTTGATCAACGTTTTAAAATCTATTTTTTATGGGCCAACAAAGCCCACCAGCACATGGACAATGGCCATATGCAAGCTCATTGCGCTCTATTTTTAAATTTATTTATTTATTATTATTATTATTATTATTTTGATTTTTTTTAAAATACAAAACTTGTTCAAAAAAGGTCCTATGCCTAGCATGGGTGAGGTTGGTCTCAACAAATATGTGAGAAATGAATTTTTTTTCATTTATTGAAAATGTACAGGATTTTATAAACAAACTCGCTATTCTGGAAACAACTTCATTTTTTGTTTTTCTCTCTTAATTCTACATTATTGTGTAAAAATTCTGTAGTCTTTTGTACAAATAGATAAACTGCATTTTCTTTCAATCATTGTTTACTTGGGATTATTGAATATAAAACTCATATTAAAATAAACTACTGGAAAAATGAAAGCTGAACAACATATGAAATTGTGAGAGTACATGAAGAAATTGTGAGATTATAACAGCTTGGAGATTATGAGCTTGAAACTGTGAGAACTTGCTATTAAATGGATCCTGGAATATACCATGACTATAAATAAGGAATATACCATGACTATAGATAAAGATGCTTAAGGCATTGCCTCTTCATCATGAACCAGCAATCCACATTGTATTGAGGTTTTTGATACCTCAAAATCTATGCATTGGAGATTCTTGAATTTGATGGAAATTTCACGAACTGTTCATGGTAGGTACAAGTTCACCTACAGAAGTGCCATAAATTTGCATTTGTACTTTTTGGACAAATATTTATATTTAGCTACAAAGATATCAAGTAATTAAAAAATCTAACACAAATCTCTTACATTCTTACCTAAAATACAAATGCAAAAATACACTTAATTTAAGATTTGTAAAAATTCCTAAAAATTGCTATCTTTTTCTTTTAACAAATATATTTTAACTTTTTAAATTCATATCCTTGCTTACCAATCCGTACCCATTTGTTTTGGTGTTACCCAAATTAGAGCCCATTTTAAAATCATGAATTCTCGATTCCATGGTTCCATGTATCAGATTCTTTTGATGCATAGCTGAAAATCCATGCTGTAATATGAGGTTTTTTCAATAGAGTTTGCATGAATGTTGCAAAACATAAGTAGAAAAGCATATGTTTGAGTGTTACAAAATATAAGCAGAAAAGTTTAAATTTTTGGTATTCAAAACAATGGATTATGTATGGCTTTGGATGATCACTCATGTATAAGTTGCAGGAAAGAGGATAATAAAATCAACATTGTGACATGTGGTTTGCAATGCTAAGAAAAGTGTCAAGTGGACATAACATTTTATTATAATATAATAAGCAAAGAAAAAGAATTTTATTATCATGAGAATAATGTATCTTGGTTATGTTTTGAGGGTTCCATGGGGTTATTTTTCATTGACATCTATCCCTTAGATGCAATCCAACACATATATTTGTTGAGGAGAGTGAAAACATTATTACCTTTCAAAAAAAAAAAAATTTAATGGCATTGACAACTTTGACATCATTGCTTTAACTTCTTCCATGACCAATGTGTCTCTTATTGTCTCCAGCAAGACCCATGCGTATTCCGTTGTCCTCTTTCATCAGTCATTTTAACTAGGGAAAAAATAACATTCTTGCTTATGTTCATGTTCTTATGAACATCTAAAAACTTAAACTATTTCTGATTAGTTGTCATTTTATTCATTTGGTCTCCCATCTTGTATAACACTTTTAGTAATGTCTATTCTTGCACCTCACATTTGCATTCACACTTTCTAATTTAAGTATATTAGCATCTATGATTTTTCAAAGCAAAAATAAGCAACAAATTTTTACAATAAAAAATTAATGTGAAATTAGATTTTTTACATTTATTAAAAATGTAGATGATTCTATAAACAAATTCACTATTTCATAAACAAATTCATTTTTTTTTCTTTCTATTTATTCTACATTAGTATTTGTGACTGATGTAGTCTTTTTCACAAAGAGATGGAATTCAATTTTCTTTTCCTTACTATGTATAAAACTTGTATAGTTTTTAAAAAAAGAAATAAACTATTAGAAAAATGAAAGCTAAGCAACACATGAAAAAATTATGAGATTAGGGCTCAGCTTGGAGTTCATTATTTAAAGCATACTTAGCAAAGTACAACTTTCTAGTAAATTGCTACTTGAATATACAATGGTTATAGATAAGGATGCTCGAGCCATTACTTTTCATCTTTGAACTAGCAATTGATGAGTGGCGAGATACCCCTACACTCAACCATACGAATACGAGCGTAGCACGCATGATCTGGTTGAACTCCGTAGACTAAGTGCCTACACACCTCATGGAAAACTTAGGGTTAATCATTCGTTGTCTTCCCAGACTTACTTGTAGTTGTCATGGTGTATGTTTAAGTAAGTCTAAGGTATATGATTTTTATGTCTTTTCGGTTTTTATCTCCTATGCTAACAAGGTGAAGGGTGAAGAGACTAATTGGCTAACGCTAACTAACTAACTAAGCATTACTTAACCTAGCGTCAGCATCCGTTCCCACTTACTGTTCACGCCCTGAACCGATGCAACCTTGGTTACCAAATGCTAATTGTTGCTGGGATCACCAAGCGTAACGCACGTGCTCGAAGTGGTCGTACTGAGGCACTTAACTAGAAGAGAAGGGTTGAGAGATATTTAATAACTAATAAAAAATTTAAATAATAGATAATAAATAATAGTAAATAAAATCCTAATTAGGCTATTCCACACACTGCAAGGTTTATCCAAGAAGCTCATCTTTATTGCCATACACAAATTTGTGTTCAGGTACAATGTTTGCTCGAATAAAGATATGTTCACTCTGGAGTTCCTAATGTGGGCACATAGAAATTAATCTATCTCTGGAGTGGAAAAACTGGCAGAGTTTCCCTACGGTCTAGGCCTAGAATGGAAAACAAGGGAGAGTCACCTCTTAGTTATAGATATGACGGTGCACCGCGATATCGCGTAAGCGATATCGCAGGGGAAGACGCGATATCGCATCCCATCATACCCCCATGACTAAATGAAAACTCGTCCTTGAGTTCCTTACAATAATATCGGGAAGGTATGGGATTATTGACTCAAATGGAACTAATGGGATGACATGTGAATGGATCATCATTACAAGACACACCAATACTGGTGTTCATGACAACAAGAGTGAACAACTTATTACATTGACATTAGGCCTCCTTTGGCAGCTGAGAAAGAGAGAGAGAGAAAGAAGTGTTGCTGCTGCCAACACCAAGATTGCACCTTTCGTTGTCCATCTGTAAGTTCATCATTGATCTCATTCCTTGCAAAGCTACTTTAGCACTGATCCATTCCAAGTGCTCCCTCCAGATCCAATCTGTTGTTGCATGATTGCCACTTGCACATACAACACAGTCTTATATTAGCAAGGGTGATTGAATTTCAATGTAGTTGATACCTTACTACGGTGAAAGGGCCATTGGCTGGGTTGTGGTATGGCTGATTGTGGATCTGGAGATGTATTAATGGTGACTACTGAAGGTGTAGGGGCTAGGAGAAAATCAAAAAAATTGGGTCCCGTACCCCCATGACTAATCGCGAACCGTCGGTAGCGATAGAATGGATTAAGAAAAGGAATAAGAAAGAGGAAGAAAAAGAGACAATTAGGACATCGATGAAATGGATGTCAAGATGGAAATGAACAAAATAAAATAGATTGCAAAAATTTTAAGGGAAAGAATTTAATTAATGCACCAAATAGGAATGTCAGTGGGTCCTCCCCAAAGTAGGCTTATGCCCTTAATGCCCTAACAAACCCATATTCGAAGAGTCTGTAGGCTCTGGGAATGTCCTTTGGAACAAGAGTTAAAGTCTTAATCGTAAGGATTTACCAAAAAGAAAACAATGCATCTACCAAAATATACACTAATGATACAACCGACAATGAGGTGAATAATGGAGAGAAGGATGGAAAGAAGAGAATGGAATGGAATCCCAAGAACAAGGTGGTGTACAACCCCTTGTGTGTTTCATGATTAATGTGACTTGGTAAATTTCATTCCAACTCCGGCCTCAAACAAACCACATCCAGTGCCTTCGCATTAATGTACTTGGCCAATCCACCTACTTGAATAACAAGAATGCCTCCCCAAAGAGCCACCACCATTCCGACGAAACAAATAAGGAGAGAATGGGAAGCAAGAAGGGCCTTAGTTAGAGGGAATGTTTTTAGTTCCATAACCAGTGCTTGTAGACCAAGGGATTATTTTTTCTAAGGGGTGTGCTTTGAATTCTCACTTTTTTTTTATCCATGAGAACCACACCATGCAAAGACTTCTTATTTTTATTGACTCAGCTTTCGATAATTGGGTAACATCGAAACGGTAAGAAAACTCAAGAAGAAAACATCCATGCACCCAAGAGAATGGCCAACAAAAATGCATCAAGTTCCCTTGAAGTCACACCCTTTTCAATCCTTGAGTCATTCCTTAGTCTGAGAAATACCCAGTCACCGGTTCATTAAAGTTCTTATTAGAAAGGGACTATACATTTCCAAGCCAAGAGAAACCATAGAAATTGTGGATGAATGGATGAAGTGTACTCATTGCCTGCCATATCAAAAGAAACATACCTTAGTATCAACATCGTAACTTAAAGGTAAAAACTAAACATTAGCAATCAAATAGAAAAATAGTTCACACCATCATGAAGAACACTTATTAGGTGACAAACTTACATGATGAATAAAACACACACACATGCACACAAAGAAATGAAAAAGTATAACGATGTTGTAAAACAAAAATAAGAAAAGTTAAAGAAATTTGTAAAACAAAAATGTGTAAGACAAAAACATGTAAAAAAAATGTGTAAAATAAAAATGTGGAAAAAAAAAACATGTAAAATAAAAACTGTAAAGCAAAAATATGTAAAACAGAAACTTGTAAAACAAAAATGTCTAAAACAAAAACATGTAAAACAAAAACTTAACCCCCATGATTGAATGGAAAGGGAGAGATCCGAAATAGAGAGCGAGGTTGCCCGTTAGCAGAGGTGTAATTTGTACTAGCTGTTTTTGGTTCACGGAAAGGTTTTGTTTATTGTACATTAACCAATAAACTTTTATCTGGGCTTTCAGGCTTGTATATCATCATGGCTCTAGAGGGGAAGGTTGTATGAATAATATAGGGTCCTTCCCACAATGTTTGAAATTTTGTACGCTGTGGTACATGCGTGGGATTCCAGTAAAGGACCTTGTCCCCTAGTTGGTACCTAAACCTTCGAATTCTTAAGTCATGACTCTATTTACTATGTGCCTTGTGCAACTCATTTAACAATAGTGCAACCAATCTATTCTTGTCTAGCATGTTCAGAGTTTCCAATCGTTGTTTTTGTGCTAGGTCGAGGTCCAGGTGAAGGTTGCAAGCCATGGATAGTGTACGGAGCTCATTCTATATAGGGAGCTTTGGTAGTTTCTCGTACACTAACTCATAGGGAGAGTATCCTGTAGGGAGCTTCCAAGTGGAGCGGTATGCCTAGAGAGCGTCATTCAGTTTCGTGCTCCAGTCTCACCTAAATTTGCTAATCGTTCTCGTTAATATTCTCGTAATCTCCCAGTTAGTAACCTCGGCTTGGCCATTAGCTTAGGGGGTGGTAAGGTGTGGTCAATTTATGCTCAAACCCCTAAGCGTTGCATCAATTTGCAAAAGGTTGCACCCATAAAATGTGTTCCATTATCAGAGATGAGTGCACGTGGCACACCAAACTTTTTTACGATTTTTTGTACAAATCGTGCAATCATAGATGATGTAAAGTCTGTTACTACGGTTACTTCAGCCCATTTGGTTAAATAGTCAACAACAACAATGATATATACTTTTCTGTTGGACGTCGGTGTAATGGGCCCCATAAAATCTATTCCCTAGATATTGAAGGGTTCCAAAGGTTGAATCCATTATTGTAGATCCTCCATTCTAGCAATCATTCCACCATCACATTGGCAGCGTTCATAAGATTGGGCAAAATGATGGGCATCCCGAAATAGTGTTGGCCAATAAAATCCTACAAGCAGGACCTTGGTAGCCGTTCGTCTCCCAGCATAGTGAGCCCCACAGGGGCCCTCATGAGCATCCCGGAGAACTTTTAATTGATCCTTATCGGGCACACACCATCGAACCAAGCCATCAAAATAGACTTTATAGAGTTTTCCCTTGATTTCCTTGAAGTACTTGTTTTTTGAAGAAATTGTTGTTTCTTTCTAAAGTCCAACCCCTGTGGTGTTTTTTGGGAAATGAGATAAGTAAGAATGCTAATATACCAATTTATTTCCATGGGTTGATTATTCACTACATTGGAAAAGAGGGTTTCATCAAGAAAATGATCAGATACGACATATTCATCCTCTTTGCTATCCCAGCGCAACCGAGATAAGTGATTTACGACTACATTCTTGGTGCCTTTGTGATCTACTATTGTTAAATTGAACTCCTGAAGAATTACCAACCAACGTATGATTCATGGGCTAATCGTTGGCTTGTTCATAAGGAACCTAAGTGCACTATGATCCGTATGGATGTATACTTTGTAGCCCAATACATAGTGCCTAAATTTGTCCAGTGCAAACACTACAACCATTAATTCCTTTTCCATAGTCATGTAGTTGAGTTGTACACCAGTGATACTCTTATTGGCACAATGGATGTATTAAGGTCATTTTTTTTCATCTAATTGTGTCAGTACGGCTCCTAAGGCGTAATTAGATGTGTCGGTCATGATATGGAATGACCTGGACTAGTCAGGGGCTTGTAGAATGGGAGTTTCCATAAGCCTTTGTTTGAGAGTTTGGAATGCTCGTTCACATTCCCTAGTCCATTCGAATGGTGCATCTTTTTTCGTTAATTCCACCAATGGTTTGGCAATTCTAGAGAAGTTCTCGATAAATCTCTTATAGTAGCCAGTGTGTCCAATGAATGATCAAATGTATTTGATGGTTTCTGATTGTTGGGTAATTCCTTGGATGACTTTAATTTTTTTTGGATCCACCTCTATTCCTAATTGTGAAATTTTATGCCCTAGCACTATGCCCTCTTGAACCATCAAATGGCTTTTCTACCAGTTGAGCTTTAGGTTGGTTTCAACACATTGTTTCAATACTTGCTCTAACCAGTCGAGGGCTTGATCAAAGCTTGTTCCATAGGAGGAGAAGCCGTCCATAAAGACTTCTACTCCATTACCTATTTGCTGTTGAAATATGCTTGGAACTAATAGTTGGAATGTGGTAGGGGCATTGCATAAGCCAAAAGGCATTTGTTTGTATGCAAACGTTCCCCAAGGACTGGTGAACGTGGTTTTGGCTTGGTCTTTTGGTGCGATTCGTATTTGGTTGTACCCACTATACCCATCCAAAAAACTGTAGTAGCAATGCCTTGCTATAGTGTCTACGGCTTGGTCAACAAATGGTAATGAGAAGTTATCTTTGAATGCTACCATATTCAATAGCCTAAAGTCTATACATACCCTCCATTTGCCTCATTTTTTTGGTACGATTACAAGAGGACTAACCCATTCGCTATCAATAATGGGGTAAATGAACCCAGCCTTGAGAAGTTGCTCTATCTCCTCTTTCACTATTTGTTTTAACTTCGGGTTCAATCGCCTCTGCGGTTGTTTGCGAGGCTTCATGGAGCGGTCCATGTAAATCCTATGCTGGCATATCCTAGGATCTATTCCAGTTAGTTCAGGGTATGACCAGGTAAAGGCTATTGACCACTTATTTATCACCTTCAGTAAACTCTCTTTTTTCTTGGGGGCAAGCTTTGCATTGATGATTACCAGTTTTCCGTTTTTAAGGGTCATGTATTCCAAACTGGTGGGCAACGATTTTAAATCTAGGGGCTCTTGTTTAAACTTCTTAGGAATCTTCAACTTCTCCCAATTAATGTTTTTAGGGTTAAGGGCTAGAAGTTGGCAATGGACTTGCTCAAGTGCATCCATGCTTTCAACATAAGTACTAGTTATCCCCTCAGTCGGTTCCATGCATGTCATTGAATTGTTCTCTTGGTCAGCCATCAGCCACTGGGTGTTTTCTTGTTGTGTGGCTATTGCATATAGGCACTTTTGTATGTTGATGTCTTGTGCACACCGATTGCATGCAGGCAATGTTAAAATCCACATTACCCATGATTTCTGCACGCAATGGCACCCTGTGTCACTATATGCAATGCATGGAACTTTCTTCTTCTCAATCTTTCAAAAAGTATTTTTCTTGGATATTTCTAGGGAAAGATTGCAAATTCCTAGGCGTGCATCTATTGTGCTCAGCCATGCCCTTCCCATTATTATCAGGAATTCCCCTTTGTCATTGTTTATTTAGATCATCAGGAAATCAGATGGGTATGACCAACCACCTATGGTGGTGACAATGTCCTCAACCTGTCCCAAAAGAATAGTGATGGACTGGTCAGCCAACTCTAAGTGGATATTTCTCTTCTTAAGTGTAGGCAAGTTCCATGTTTTATACAATTCTTGTAAAATTAAGTTGACTTCGGAGCCTGAGTCAAGAAGAGCCTTATGTGGTTCATTCCCAGCGACTTGGAGATAAATTAAGGGGCTTCCCGGATTAGAGAATTTCTTGGGAAGGTGGCCTACCTTAATCTAGTTGGTAATGGTATGTGTTAACATAGCCATGTGCATTGGCCTCAATTTATGGGTTGAAGGGGGTCCCGAAACCTTATTTGGTATGGAGGTGTTTAGATGTTCAACTACTTGTGAAGGTGAGGGCTTGGTTGGATTGTTGGTCCTAAAGAAAGGTCTTTTTGGCATATTATTGTTAGAACCAACTGAGAATTGAGGATTGGGAGCCCTCATGATATCGGGTTGTTGCGGTTGAGTGGGAACTACCCTGGGCCTTGTTGGAGCGGTTGGTGGTGGAGCTACCGGCGTAAGAGATGTGGATGGATTTGGAGGTATGGAGCATTTCCCGGAGGAGAAGGAGTCCTAGAATACTCCTGAACTTGGTAGTAACGTGGTGGGGTTATGTGACCCATATAGTCATTTGGAGAAACTGGTTGCTACACATAATAGCCATAAGGATTAGGTTGTTGGTAAGGGTACTGTTGTCTTGTCGGTGGCATCCCCCATGACTGTGGGTATTGCCATTGCTGATGTTGTCCGATAGGTTGTGGTGGAGTTCCACTAGGATAATATGTTAATGGTTGGTGGAACTATCTTGGGTTACCTTGGGGATAAGGTAACCTTTGGGGTTTTTGCCATTTGTTAAGTCTCGGGTTAAGTGCACATACCCCAGACTCTTGTAGATGTGAGATGATTGGATAACATCCCTTAGGATGTTCACATTGACAGATCTCACATCCACCATCATCGTCTATGTCCAAGTCCACAACCTCATCGGAGATAGTAATTTTCCCCTTACCCTTGTTATGTGCAGGGCTTGAATCTCTCCTTTTTTTCTTATCTTTGTCACTACTTCGTTCCTCTTTAGACTCTTCTATGATTTTCAAGATAGTTTCAAGTCTAGAGTCTAAGGAATCCCACAGTTGATCCACCTTAACCGATACTTCTATTGTTAACTTTTGAATCGGCAAGGTTTTTCTGTTCACCAACTCTTCGAGTGGTGACTCATCCTCCTCATCAAAAAATTTCACTCCCTTCTTCTAAAGGGCTGGATCACGGTTGTATTCTTCTGCACTCTCTCTTTTTCGTAGCTCACCTTCTTCTTTGGCTACTTGCTCCAACAAGCAATGAACTTCATGGGCTCTAAGTTCTGATAGTCTCCCTT
Organism: Gnetum montanum; assembly: GCA_015680685.1. Taxonomy (NCBI): domain Eukaryota; kingdom Viridiplantae; phylum Streptophyta; class Gnetopsida; order Gnetales; family Gnetaceae; genus Gnetum; species Gnetum montanum. The sequence goes on along the minus strand of MNCI01018050.1, from coordinate 134,900 downwards.
GGGCATAAGTCCCAAGGGTTCTCCTAGTCTCATGGCTTAGCCCATCTATGATGTGGTGAAGTTGGTCCCGTTGTGCATAATCATGGCCTAGGAAATGATGTAAAAATGTGTAGTAGTGACCCATGGCAGCATCCAAGGGTTCATGAGTATCTTGCTTCCATCCTTGGATCTACTTACACAAATTAGACACTGTGGAGTACGTTTGATACTTATTGTTGAAGAGTTCTAACATCGTACTCCACCTCTTGATGGTTTTCGGCTCTAAGGACCGATACCAACTCTCTGGTTCCTTGATGAGTGTCCTGGGAAACAAATTAAGTTTCTGCCACTCGTTCTCTATGTTTTGCAAGGCACAAGCATCATGGAATGCCTGTAAATGATGCTGTGGATTTGCGTTGTATCCCCCTTCAAAGCATGGGATATTATTCATGTCTAAGCGCTTGATCCAGCTATCTCTTTGATGTCTTGTTGGTATTCTTACAACCTCCGCTATATCGAGCATACTTCAGGTGGTAAGTAAGGGCTCATCATGATCATCTCTTTCATGACGTCTATGGTGTCTACGTTGTTCCCTACTTTCCCTTTGTTTATGCCCTTGTCCTCTCTCTCGACTTTCTCATCAAGGTCTCTCATTTTGTCTACTACCTCTATCCTCATCGTTATGCTCTCTATGGTTATGCCCATATGTGGAAGGAGAGGGTAAGTGATGTGAAGAAGGGAAAGAAGAAGGAGAACCATCGCCATGATGATGCTTCTTACCTTCTCTTTGGCTACTACGGCCTTGATCGTGATGATGATCTAAGTGCCCATCCTTGTCATGTGTCGTTGTTTCCTTTGTGAATAGTTGTCATTCACAGGGATCAGAACCAGTATTATGTATTGTGGAGCATAGGTTTTGATACCTCACCTCCTCACCATCGTTAAGAGGGGGAACATCGTTCAATGGAGAACCCGTTATAATGGGTTCATCATCTCCTATTTCACTTAGGATGTGCGGGACCCATTTGCCCTTCAATAGTGTATGTTGGCTCTCCTACCTTGAGTCCTTAATACATTGCACTGCTATGGGATGGTAATCCCTTGTATCAAAATCTCCTGCAATGTATTCAGTGTATAATTCTATCATGCC
>MNCI01018050.1:106291-133392 GCA_015680685.1 Gnetum montanum | reverse complement strand
TTAAGTAAGTTTGAGGTATATGATTTTTATGTCTTTTCGGTTTTTATCTCCTATGCTAACAAGGTGAAGGGTGAAGAGACTAATTGGCTAACTCTAACTAACTAACTAAGCATTAATTAACCTAGTGTCAACATCTGTTCCCACTTACCGTTCACCCCCTGAATCGATGCAACCTTGGTTACCAAACGCTAATTGTTACTGGGATCACCAAGCGTAACGCATGTACTCGAAGTGGTCGTACTGAGGCACTTAACTAGGAGAGAAAGGTTTAGAGATATTTAATAACTAATAAAAAATTTAAATAATAGATAATAAATAATAGTAAATAAAATCCTAATTATCCTATTCCATGCACTGCAAGGTTTATCCAAGAAGCTCATCTTTATTGTTGTACACAAATTTGTGTTCAGGCACAATGTCTGCTCGAATAAAGATCCGTTCACTCTGGAGTTCCTACTGCGGGCACATGGAAATTAATCTATCTTTGGAGTGGAAAAACTGCCAGAGTTTCCCTATGGTCTAGGCCTAGAATGTAAAATAAGGGAGAGCCACCTCTTATTTATAGATATGATGGTGCACCACGATATCGCGGCCCATGCGATATCGCATCCCATCAGCAATCCACCAGGTCGAAAGTTTTTTTCATAAATCAAAATCTATGTTGTAATATGAGATTTTTAAAATGAATTCTACATAAATATTGAAAAGGATAAGTGAAAAAGTTTAAAGTTTGAATGTCACAAATGATAATAGGAAAATTTTAAGTTTTTAATGTTCAATAAAAGGAATCATGTATGGTTTAAGATGATGACTCATGGATGACTTGTGAAGAAGAGGATGATAGAATGAACATGATCTTAGACATGACAAGTAATCTAATACCAAAGAAGTTAAAGGCAATGGTTTTAGAGTTTTTAGATGGCATTAATTCCCTCATTTGGAAGGAAATAATGTTCTTCCTCTAACATGTTGAGGGAAGTAGTTTATTTAGGATTTGATCTCCTCATACCAACTTCTTGCTACATCATTGTTATTTGCTAGCCTTACCAATTTGTAATTGTCTAACCTACTTAAATCAATCAATCTATACCATTGTAACTTTTAAAAACAAGAAACATCTCCCAATGTTAACCTTAGTATATCTAGGAGAAACAATATGCAATGCACTTGCAACAAGCTATAACAATGTAATAGAGCATAATGTCCTTGCAAGAAAAATAAAATATCCAATATGCAGTACAACATAATGTTCTTACAAATCTAAAAGGATAAAAATATGCAAAGCATTCACAGTAGGCTACAATGATGTAGTAATGCATATTGCAAGAAAAAAAATTCCAATGTGTAGTAGAGCATATTGTCCTTGCTATGGAAAAAATCCAATGCTGATGCAATGTTTGAACAAAAATTAAGATTTTTAAGATCTGAATACTAGGCCTACAATAGAAGAAACACATCCAACTTGCCTAAAGTTTCTTAAATGTTTTAGTTTTAAAATAATTAAAATTTAAAATTCGTATAGGTTGTTTGGAGAAAAAAAAACAACCCAAAGTTTCTAAAATTTTTTTTAAAAGGAATTAAACCTATAATCTTAAATTTGTATTTTCTTTAATTTTACGACTACACGATTGTATTCATTTATGTAAGATCAGTAATCAAATGTATATCTAAAAAAAAAAGCATTCTAGCCTTGCTTAGGCACATGGGAACCAAAAAATCTAAAATAGCCTAAAATGCATTAAATGAATCAATAGAGATGAGACATTTTTTAATCAACTTCTTTATTGAAGTAGCACATGGAAAACCCTTATACTTAAACTAAGGTATTATTAAACATTGAAAGGAAGGTTGGTGCAAAATGATTCCATTGATTTATTAATATTATTTTTATAATTATGATGTCAAGAAACTAAAAGACATTGATTTTGGATGTCATTGGAAGACATGGAAATTCCATTAAGAAGATCTAAATATTCTTCTTGACCATTGATGAATCATGTTTTGATGTGCTCCAATATCATATATGCAATATCGAAGCCCAAGATGCGATGTTGAATATCCGATATCATGAGGTATATGCTGGCCTATAAATATAGTGCTTGGGCACATAATTTGAATATTAGTTTTTGTCGTGGAGTAACAAACTTCTTGTAGTTTAACCATCCCAGAGTTAGAATATTTCTGAGTGCCCGCAGTGGGAGTCCAAGTGTGTACAGATCTTTGTTCGAGCACTGATGTACATGAGTACAGTAATGTAATGGAAATAAAGATGAGCCCTTTTGACAATCCTTGCAACATTGAGAATAGATTAATGTTTCTTTTAATACATTTAATATTTATGCACTTTATCTTAATGCATTTTAATTAAGAAATTAATTTCTAGTTGTTAATGAACACAAGCACGACCACTTTGAGCGTACATGTAGTGCGTGGTAACCTAGAAACACTTAACGTTTGGTAACCCAATAGTGCTATATGTGTTCAGGATGTGTCCGAAGAGTGGGAATGGATACTTGTGTTAGGCTAGCTAGGTAGTAGATTAAGTAGATATTAAATTCCTCTACCTTTCATTCTTGTTCTAGGTGATTAAACTTATAAAATATAAAAAGATAAAAATCATATACCTCGGTTGTACTTAACCATATACTTGTACCTCACAAGTGGAACTGGGAAGAAAATGATTGTTTTGATTAGATTTTATGTCTTAGAACTAGTGTACTTAAGAAATTAAGGTTTGCAGAGTTTGATCGGATTACGCGTGAATGCTTATGATTTGTATGGTTGGGCATAGGGGTAACTTGCCACTCATCATTGGCACTATTACTGGGGACCTTTTAGTTGTTATGTGTGCTATCTAGGACTTAGTGAAAAATTATTTAAATCATTGGAATGAACCTTAAAGTCATATCATACTTTAAAATAACTACAACAATTTTAATGAGCACATTGCATTTTTATTTTTCTAACATAATATGTCTTCTTCTCATAGTATTGATTCTTCATCCAAGTCTAATAAAGTACATCAATAGGTGCCCAAATAGTATAGAGTGATATATGCTCTTCCTAATGAGTATGTATCCAATTTCACCTTCATCCTACACTAGGATGAACTAGTGTGGTGGTGTGACATGGAGGGCAACATTATGTTGTTGCTAGATCGATTCGTTTCTGCGATGCTCCAACAAACGCATATTCGATTGAGTCTCTAGGGATTTCATGTTGAGTAGGTTATACAAGATAGTGACACTAGGGATTATCATCCCATTGAGGCACAACATCTCAGGGATCAACAGTTAGAACAACACTATGAATCCATGAAGGGAAAAGGGTTTAATGATTCCCCATTCCTACTATATCAAAAAGAGGGTGGAGAACCCTTCTCTCGGGGGTTTCCATTTAGTGAAATTCCTCTCTTTAACTTTGGTGAAGGAGGATAATATGAATTTTCCTAATTGCAGAGTAGGAAAAATTTTGTTTTCTCCATTTTGGCCATGTCAATGTAGTGGGGTAGAAAGCATTTTTTTCATTTTTGATTGTTTGATGAAATAGGGTAGGATGCATTTTCTCCACTTTAGACCATTTGATGAAATGGGAAAAATAGGCTTTACCCCATTTAGAAGGTAGGGTAATGGCCATTTTCCCCACTTTGATTTCTTATATAGCCACCTTTCTCCATACTATGTGGGCCATTGGAATTTATAATTAACTTGAGTTCTTTTTCAAAATGGAGAATAATAAACTATCCAAATAGCAAAATGGGCCAAATAAGTTTTATTCTATTTTGAATAGTGGCTTCCTATGCATTTTACCTATCTTGAAATTTTTGTGATCAAAACACTTAAGCTAAAACAATTGGATTTCCTTCTTTTGCAAATGGGACAAAAATGGTTTATCCTAACTCACTAGTGGGATAAATGAAAGTTATCCCGTTTGTAAGTTAGGAAAATAGCCTCTTTTCCCATTTCTTTTTCAGGCCATAAAGTTACATGTTTTTATAACATGTATTGCTTGGCATTCAAACTAGTGTAAATTGGATCTTTTCTATGTTAGAAATAAGAAGAAACGAAAATTCTTCGTCTCAAATTTCATGTCAAAAACACAATGTCACCTTTTGAAATGGGGAAAATAGAACTTGGCCAAATAACAAAATGGACCAAATGAGTTCTATTCCGTTTCACATAGTAGCTTCTTGGCTATTTTATCCATCTCGAACTTTGGGATAGAGGAGTCACATGTCTTTATTTATGCAAACTAGAAGAAATTAACTTTAACTTTGGTAGAATAGTGAACCAGGGAAAATGTATTTTGGCCAACGTTAAATTTTCTTCATTTGATCAACTAGAGAAAATTCACTTTGTCCTATTTCGTATATGGGCCACAACTCATATCCACTTGACTTTTTCAAATGCTGACCTGGGTTAACTACTTTCATGTTTTGCGTATCTTATGACCATTATCTAAAAAGATGTGAACCAGGACAAATGCATTTTTTCCTGGTTCATGAATTGGGAAAATCTGACCTTGATATATGACGTCATTATAGTGTGCCGATCTAGTTCGTGCTTTACTTTTTAATTCAGCAAACTTACAAAGATGCCCAACTCATATTTAAAATAAAACATCTTGTTTTCATCTTGAGTTTCAACTCAAGATTTCTTCTATTTTAAGGCACAAATTTGCTGATTTCCCACTTGTACATCTGGTGCTTCATATTGGGATGAACTTGGTGTTCTCCATTTCATAAATTGGGCAAATTGTATTTTTCCCATTTCGATCTTCACATTGGCCAATATGTTGGCCAATATGTTTACTGACTTTTCAATGCTTGAACATGAACTTGGCCAAGAAGGTTTTCTCCTAATTTGTGCTGTGGGATAACTTAGCCTTAATTGATTACGTTCTCATAGTTCTGTTGTAAATATTGCCAAAACTGAGCAAATCACTACTCTCATATATTAGCTTTATAAACATTGTTAGGCTTGCAACATATATCACAGAATTGTTATGGCCCATTTTTTATGATACAATATTTATCCCCTACTGATATTTGAACTCGAGAACTTTCTTAATATTGAACCTCCATTATGTTTATGCTGATATAACCATTACGAGATGACCTTAACCATTACGAGATGACCTTTAACATTTGGATGGAATGGAGTGAACTGCACTATGCTACGAATTTTGCATTAAATTATTTTTTTCTGTTTCACATAGTGATGTAAATGTAACAAAAATAAAGTATCCAAACACATCATACCAAACCAAAGTAGTAACCCATATAATATACCAATGACCCATCCAGTGCCTAATACTTGGCAACTCAAAAATCTAACCAAAGGGGTTAGCTTGTATGTGTCAAATTAAAAGATAACCTAAAATACCAAAAATATTAAAAAGTACTAAATTATAAAAATATAAAATAAATATAAAGTACCACCACGTTTAAAAAGTATTAAAATTTATAAAAATAAAAGAAACAAAATTTAGAATAAATGTAATAATATATTAAAAGTAAAAAGTCAATAAAAGGAACATAGCTAGGCACATAGCTTGTAACACATAGTCACTACAAGAAAGAAGGTATTAAGCATAGACATATACTAGTAAACAAGACATCAAAAGTTTAAACCCCAAATAAACCAAGGGCTAATAGGTGTTAAACTTTCATTATTGTTCTTATTCAATATGTATCTCATACTTCCTTTTCATTATTACTACGAGTCTATTTTCATGAATCTATTCTCATGAATCTACTTCATTTAATGTTAATTCCATGGCTTTACTACTATATTTAAACCATGGTTTAGATATAAGGTTGAATGGTATTACGATATGAAATTTACCAGGCTCTAATATCATGTGAAATGATATTCTTCTAAGCATTCATGAGCCTACTTTTGTAATCTTATATCTACAAATCTATTTTTGGGAATTTGATAATTTTTTAAATTCGGCATCTTTACAACCTCATGCTCTAATACCATGTTTAAATTCCATTTCAAGATCTAAATATTATCCTCGCCATGATCGTTAACATAGTAAAATCAATACCAAAAGTTATACATAGAGATCTCATCCTTTATACAAATAGGTACATTAATTTTTGCCTTGTTTTACTAGAACTTCTCTGTGATCATTCTATTATATATCTTCTTCATTATTTTGTAAGATCTACCACTATTGTATTCTTTTGTATAGTCTTATATGATCTTGCTTCTACTACAATATTCATCCTTTTAAGGAATCTCCTATGTTTCGTCAACTCTTCTAGTTTAGGGCATATCATATTTCATGGTAGTTTTGTATAGGTATAAGTTATTAAATGATCCCCCATCCATATAATTTTGGTTATCATTTGTAAACATCACTATTCCAAGAAATCCACCAAAAGAAAGACTAAAACAAGCATAGCAAAAATGATTAAAATTGATTTGAAGAAAGTGCAAATAAATAAATATCTAGCTCTTCTTAGAGGTGAATAGTGAAAGAGAACACATGTAGAAAATCCCATTCTGTTGGGATAAGACTATGATGATGATGATGATCTATCAAAATATTGAATATATGTTTTTCTTTAGGAATCCTACTTCCTTGTAATATCTTTATTCATTATTGTAGACATCACTTTCTCTTTTGTTGTCCTTCATGGAATGACCTCATTTCATCCATTCTTCTAATTAATGGATCCTCTATCATTTTTTCTTACAATGTGATATTTTCATCTTGATTATTAAGATATGATTGTTAGATAAACTTGGTCCATCTAGCTCTTCTTCATGCGTGTTATCTCCAATCTTAAGACCTTTTCATCATGGATCCTTTTCTGGTGTCTTCTATGTACATGTTATTTCTTTTGTGCATCTCAAAATTATAGTTGATTTTACAATTTCATCATTTGAATCTTATCCTTCCCATATATACTTTGGATTTTATAAATTATCTTTATTTTTAGATTTCATCTTCTATTTCTATTCTATCTTCTAATGTTAAATACAACACATTAAAATGTTCTAATAACAATATTAAAATTAGTATTTCCATGGATTCAATTTAAGAAATGGATGTATCCATAAATCAAATGGCCATAACCATTTAAGATTTATAAAGTATCAAAATGATATTAATTTGCAAGGAAGTGTGCATGATTGAGTATAATCAATATGAACAAAAGTGAAGGAATAATATGTATATGAAGAACACACAAGATGCATTTTGTACAAAGAAAAATTTGTAGAATCCAAGTTCCATAAGAGTTAAATGAACCTAGATGTGAAAGGCACTTGTAGGCTAAAGATGATGATGAGATGTGTTATAGAGAAGGCAAATGGGTACATGAAAAGTAATAATTTGTGTAACCTAATAAAGACAAAGAGACAAGTATACTACTCATAGAGAGTAAGTGCATATCAAGTTAATTTTCCAATTATAAACATTGATGAAAAGTGATGGATCTAATATTCTTAGTAAATTTGGATGATGAAAACCAAAGCTATATGAAAGTTAGCAAATGCAAAGTATGTCTATATCAAGAATAAAAGATGAAACCTACAAATGCATATAGAAACCATGTAAGAAAAAGATAAATGAAATGATCATATTACATATTTTTTGTATAAGACCATGATAAATATTGGTAAGCTTCTAAATGACGAGTTAAGTGAGAAAAGAAAAATTCTCAAATAGAAGAAACATGCATGGAAGAAACTAGATGATTGTAGTGGCAATAATGAATCCCATGGGAGATGGAAACATCTATTTCATATACAAAAGGTAGAAATTTAAAGTAATGAAATAAACCATAATTCATTCTATAAAGGGATGATATCATAATGTAACCTTGTAAAAATTTTATAATAGTTTGATAATCACCCTAACAAGAAAAATATTTTATCCTTATAGTTGAATTTTTGACATGATATCAAAGTAAGATTTTAAACATTTTTATATTGAAAATTCCTAAATGTTTCAAAGATTTTAGATATTATGAAATTTCATATGTCAAAATTTTCTATAGATAATTAAATGAAATGGCTTTATGGACATGAATTAATTACTTAGAAATCCATCTAATTGATATAAAATAATTTAGCATCTTAAATTTATTATATGAAAACCATAGTATATTAAGTATGAAAACTTATAGTCCAAAAAGCATACTTGAACAAGTCATAAAGATTAAGTACTTAATAATATCTAAGACATCTTACATTAATATATTACTAACAAATTTGTTATGTACATGTTCACAAGAGGTACAATAGATAACTACATAGGCCATTTTAGAAATCTATAATATGGCTTTGAATATATAATAATGTTTGAATTCTTTATCCATATTACATCATTACTTTTGGTACATATGGTGATATATGATCTGCACCATCACTTGGAATATCCATGTAAGCCTTTAATTATAATTTTCGTTAAACACATGTAAGAAGTATTAGCACATCTTCACAATAGAGAAAACATCTTGGTGTCACCTAGAACAAAGTTGGAAGAAAGAGTTCACACTCTAACGCATACTATTAAAAATAATAGAAAATACCATTAACTTATCTCTTAACTAAAATCATTATAATTATTGTTAATGTACTAATCTATCATTCATCAATGATTTGTTCTATCCATGGAATTTCTATGAGATTTCTGGCATCAAATGTTTGAACATCTATAAGACTAATACTAACTTAGACTAGCTATTAAGGTGTCTTGACTATGAATCTTACCTCTCCAGACCATTGATGAAGCACTATATATTCGATGTGTTGACTAGGCCGTGTATACGGGGCCCCGTATATGCGGCCGCGTCGATGCATCCCTCCATGAGTCGATGTGGCCCCATTTCCACAAGGCCTATTTTAGCCTATAAATAAGTGGCCCTCTACCACACCTAGGCATCCATCTTTTAGTTGTAGCGAAGCCCTTGCATTTTATTTCTATAGGAGTTAGATTATTTTCCCAAGTGCATGCCCGCAGTGTGATGCTTGTAATTGTATGGCACCTTTATTTGAGTGTGACATACTTGGATGCACACATGATCAGAAATAAAGATTGAGATTACTTCATCATTACAACATTCACTTAGTTTAATTGTTTAATTGTTATTGTTATTTATTTTTTTCTTAGTTAATATTTCTTTATCTTCATTTATTATTCTTGTTGTTAAATGCGGAATGAGTACAACTTAATTAGGAGCATTTAAGTGTGACTAGTTAGTAACCCAGTAGCATACCTAGGATCTATGCTTGGTAATCCCAGTAGTAGTCACGCATGAGGTCCAAGATGTGTGCAGATGATTAAGGGACGGATGCTCATCACACTTAGGCTAGCTTAGACTTCATTTTCTATTGCTTATTAGTTTAATTAAGATTATCTTTCATTGTCTCTAGGAGTAGCACTAGTTTAGGATCATATCATACGCCTCACTCTGGACTAAACCATACGTGACAAAGCAAATACTAGTCTAGGTGGGAAGACAACAAACTGCGATCAATGTGTAACTATCTAGATACCACAACTAGCCTATCCATGGAGATCGAGCAAATTGTACGTGAACAGTCGTATTCGTATGGTTGAGTGTAGGGGTACCTCACCACTTATCATTGGCGCTGTTGCCGAGGATGGTGCTAGTTATCTAGATTAGTTATATCTTACAAGATAGTTGTAACAAGTATTAACGATATATCCTTTAGAAAATAAATTAAATTAAAATTAAATTAAGTCACACACGGTTCCCAACCATGTCTCTCTGACAAGACTATGACAACGCAACAACTAGTAGAACAACTCATTGGAGAACGAACAAATTATATGATAATGAAGATGAAGTTTGGAGTACCCAATTTGACGTAGGGGTCTCTTATGAGCATCAATGCAAACAACATCGTCCCAACTCACAACTGCATAACATACCTAGTGACGATGAACCCCTACTGGCCACTACAAGCTTAACAGAAATACAAGAGTCTGTTCAAATAGCCCGCAGGCATCATAAGGAAAGTTGTCTACTTGGGCTTGATCTAAACAACTTTCCCAAGTTTTCAAGAGGCTATGATTCAGATCCGCAACAACATGTACATGCCTTGTACGATGCTTGTACATGGAACAATATTGATAATGGGTGGAAAAAAATTAAGCTCTTTCCTCTAACACTCGTGGGACAAGCAAAAGTATGGTATAGGTTGTTAAAACCAAAATCAATTCGATGTTGGCCGACAATGGTAGAACTTTTCAACGAAAGATATCAAACCTATGTGAGAGTGTCAACCTTGGGGAGACAAATCCAAGAATGGAAACAAGCACAACATGAATTTTTGGACATGGCCTTAGAAAGATATTATGCACTGTTAAACAACTGCCCAGGCCATGGGTTCTTTGAGGAGAGGCTAATGTACCATATCATAGATGGGCTTTGTAATGAAACAAGGGAGACCCTAGGGATGTACACTCAAGGTCAACTATATGAGCTATGAACCCATTAATTCCAAGAGCTATTTAAGCGGATAGCAAAAGAAGAAGGAGAAATAACTAAATGAGAGAATGTTGAAGGTCCTCAATAGGACCAAAATCTCAACTTAACAAGGGTCCATGATCATGAAGAGGGGAAATCCACTTACTTCAAGGAGGTGGAATCATCTTTGCCAATCATAAAATCACTAGATGAAATTGAGGCAAAGATCAATAAGATGACAGACTAGGTACATGAAAGATGTGGAGAATATGCGAACATTATTAGAGGAATAACTATGCCAAATCAAGAAATAGGACAAGACACCATGTGACAATCGAAAAAAAGGGTAGAAGAGAATAAGGATAAGAACTCAACTGCCAATCATATGTATCAATGTAACGTCTGTCTGTACGATCACCTGAAAAGCCAATGTCCAGTTTTGTCATATTTACATGAGCATTGGGGAGGAATGTTACATCCAGATTTCATACAGAAATATCAAGTTCAACCATAGTGGTAAAAACCTCAGTCATGGGGGAGGCCACCGCCAACTAGACCATACCCTTCGTATGTCCCAACACCAAATGCTTATTATGTTCAACACCTTGTTTCTTCAACCGGATCAACATCGTCTACCTCAACTCATTGTTATCATTCTCCCAAGTACTATCCACCCATGTCCTCTTCAACAAGATCACCACATCATGTGCCTTACACTTCTCATCGATCTTAATATTCTCATACTTCACCCCCTTCTACATCACCGCCAGCTATGCCAAAAGATTTTGCATCACAACACCAACCCACAAACGTCACTTGTGCTGCTACTCTCAAGAGTAGTGGAGGTCCTTCACAATGTCGAAGGCATCCTTTCTTTAGATGTGACCATCGAAAGGGACACCATAGTTTGGAAACCATTGCATCTGCCAACTCAGCACAAATCCAACACTGTGGTGCATCTTCCTCTTTGAACCCAACACCTCATGTTACCTTATCAAGGTGACCACTCAATACTCCAACAACCATGGCATCCAATCAATATTGCCACATGGGGAGACATGTTGATCCTTGCATACCATCTTACAGTCATAAGTACCATAGTGGGTCAAGTCCTTATAAATTAATCACATCTTATAACTTGCCCCACTATGTCAATTCTAATCAAGTGTGTGAAACCCAATGGGGTAAGTATGACCAGGTCCCAATATTTTCAACATGCAAGGACCCCCACCTTCCATTTATTAATTCTAGCCATGTTGAACCGTTTAGTTATTGGGGGTATCCTCCATACTAACAACATAGAATTAATAAATGTTTTTCTGTTTCTTTAATTTTTCAACTTTTTTTTTCAGTTTTCACCTTTTAATTTATTATTTTATCTTTTTATGAGTAACCTCATCTATGAATAAAACATTCATGTGACTCGTTGGTTAAGGTGTTGTTCTATGCTATCAAGTCTCAGGTGACTAATTATTTGAACAGCAAACCCATCACATCCACCCAACCATTCTATTAATAAGAGGTTCTACTCTGGGTACGATGATATTCTTGACATCATTAAAACTTAAAGTAATTCTGTGTTCATTGTGCCCAGAGCAAAGAAGGATGGACTAAGATGGAATGGTCAGTGTGTGACATCAAGGGAACTTGTGGATTCTCTTTGGTGACATCTGTAGGTGCTATCATGCAGCTTGGTTGTACTAAGATCCTTGTAGATCTAACGGAAAATGGGAGTAAGAGTATTAAAGGCACCCAATAAAGAAGAGATTTTCAAAAAAAAAGAAAGAAAAAATAAAGAAAGAAGAGAGTGTGCCAAAGTGGCCAAACAAATAGTATGCTGCAAAGAAATTCCAAGTCACTCCCTTGCACAAAACACCAAGTGATCGTACGCCTTGCTGTCATGGTGCTCTTATGGTTGTTCCTCATTGGATGAAATAATGCAATGTCACTAATCGGAGGAATGGACTTGGTCTTGATTTTGGAGCGATGGGCTAATGACACATTAATCATGGCCTACACTCAAGATTCATTGTGGCCTGAGTCATTTACCTCACATCCCAATCTCTACAATCCCTTCTCCGATTCATTCCATCTCGCTGTTCATGTATTTGTGACTCATGTCTTGTATAGCATTGAATTCATATCTCATCACGGTGGTATCAACATGTGTGTGTTTTGTTGCATTGGTATAGATTACATTTAACCCTTCTAATGCCTACGAACATCTTAAGGTGTGGTTACACAAGGGCATATAGGTTGGAACCTGCTTTGGGGAGGACCCACTTGCGTAACTTTTGTAATTTGTACTTGTTGAAAACCACCACATCATCTTATACCCTCCAAATATTTCATTTCCAAATCTATTCTTTCCTTTGTCATCATTTTATCAAACGTTCCTCAAAAACTAGGTTTGACATTAAACTTTTCAGGCAACTTCCTTGAAAAATTTCTAACTCTAAAATCACACTAAGTGAAGAATTCAACATTTATTAAGGGCAATGAGTAAGGTATGAAATCATTGAACTTTTTTTTTCACTAACCTTACTAACAATTGATCTTTGTGTGATTATAGATGGCCCCTAAAAGAAGGCAACAAGGAGGACCTTCTCAAGGTGCAACCAAATGACCTGGGGGAGATAGTGGCCAAGGACTGCATGTAGAACATGTGGAGCAGAAGGAAATCATTCAGCATCCATCATGAAACTCCTATTACTACATAATCTATCCAAGAAAAGGGAGGAGAGGTTAGGGCCCGAGCCTATGAAGAGAAATGACAACTATTTGTGGCATGGCATGTCAAGGCCAATCAAGTGTTCCCGTAGCTACTGTGTCCATGAAAAGAGTTGACTCCATCAAACATTGGAACATCAGCATGGATGGCTCATAATCCTCAAATAGAAGAGGAGAAATGTCCTGATGCACAGGACAAAGGAAAGGCACCCATGGAGAAGCCACCACTACCGGGAACCCCATGAGTTCCACAAGTTTTGTCTTTTATGTCTGTGTCCAAATTTTTTTTAAATCTCCATTGCGGCATGAATAAATTTCTAGTCAATCAATAAACCCATACCTATCCACTGTGTATTCAATTGAGCTTGTTCCTCACCTTCTTTGACTCGAGGACAAGTTTTTACTTAGTTGTGGGGGTATGATGAAGCGCTATATAGTCGATGTGTCGACTAGGCTACGTATACGGGGCCCTGTATATGCAGCCGCATCAACGCGGCCCCGTCGACGCATCCCTCCATGCATTGACGTGGCCCCATTTACGTAGGGCCTGTTTTAGCCTATAAATAAGTCCTCTCCTCTATACCTAGGCATCCATATTTTAGTTGTGGCAAAGCCCTTGCATTTTGTTTCTGTAGGAGTTAGATTATTTTCCCAAGTGCATGCCCATAGTGTGATGCTTGTAATTGTACAACACCTTTATTCGAGTGTGATGTACTTGGACATGCACATGATTGAAAATAAAGATCGAGATTACTTCATCATTGCAGCATTCACCTAGCTTAATTATTTAATTGTTATTTTTATTTATTATTTTCTTAGTTAATATTTCTTTATCATCATTTACTATTCTTGTTGTTAAATGCGGAATGAGTATGACTTAATCACGAGCATTTAAGTGTGACTACTTGGTAACCCAGTAGCGTACCTAGGATCTATGCTTGGTAATCCCAGTAGTAGTCATGCACGAGGTCCAAGATGTGTGTGGATGATTAAGGGATAGATGCTCATCATACTTAGGCTAGGTTAGACTTCATTTTCTATTGCTTATTAGTTTAATTAAGATTATTTTCCATTGTCTCTAGGAGTAGCACTAGTTTAGGATCACATCATACACCTCGCTCTAGACTAAACCATACGTGATAAAGCAAATACTAGTCTAGGTGGGAAGACAATGAACTACGATCAATGTGTAACTATCTAGATACCACAACTAGCCTGTCCGCAGAGTTCGACTGGATCATGCATGAATGCTCATATTCGTATGGTTGAGTGTAGAGGTACCTCACCACTCATCAACCATCCTCATTAATATTCAACTATTGTTTTACATATATGATTAGTTTTAATCCTATAACTACCCTAAGTCCTAGATCCTCATTATCACCCTAATTAAAGTTTGATACTAACTACATGTCATTAAGTTGATAGGCTAACTTTGAAGTTGACTTACCATGACTAATCAGCCATTCCCATATTAGTTTCCTTCTTGCAAATCATGTGAGTTAATGAAAACATATGAATATTGACTATATGCTGCTAGGTTGATGGATGAATTCTTTAAGTCAAATTTCATGACCAACTAGCCAATATCAGTAATGTAATCATTATTTCCTAGCTTTTAATATTTTGAACATGCTTGAAAACATCTAAAATTGCTGCTAGCCACTATCTTCAGATGTTTTCATCTTCATTAAATGTCATTTATTTCATGCTACTTGAAAAAAATGTGGAAATTCCATTATTACTCTTAGATTTATTGCAACTTTTGTTGCCATGTCTCGTGACATCATTATCACTATTATCATAGAAAGATGATGATGCAAAAAGCCAAAAAAGATAGCAAGGAAATAAAAAATTGGAGAAATTATGAAATAAGATTGATGATGAAAATAAGAACAACAAATAACAATTAGCATTGCAGAATAAGAATAATTAGAATGATAGCTTTTAAAATGGATGAGCATTAGAAAAAAGTCATGAAAGAAGAAACATTTTCTCTATAATAGAAGATTAGATGAAAGTATAACTTTCATCAAGAAAGAATAAGTTCATATTTAGAAACCTCCAAGAGATTTGCTATGCATAACCATGAGAGAGAGAGAGAGACATGAAAAATTAATTCTGGGATAGTTAACCTTATTAAATATTCACCATGTCTTTAGAGCATATAATTGCATTATTCAAAAAACTTTAACATAATATAAATAATTATAAAATACGAATAATGAGCTACCATCATCTTTCAACCTATCCTTCACAAGAAGCACCAACCATTAACAAATATAAAAATATAATAATCAAGAAAGAAAATATAGTAAGAATAATTTCAAGACATATAATGAGAGCAAGGTCTAAGGTTTAAACCCTACGAAGCATTTCATCAAGATATAATAAAATAGTTAGATAAGAGCTTACTAGTTGGAGTTCTACATTCATTATATATTTATCATTTATTTTTCTCTAGTAGATTTGATATTTGTAGAATTCTCCTAAGAGATATTCTAAAGTACTTTCAAATTCTTTTAATTGATACCAAAAATTTGTACATCTTCTATGAATGCAAAAATTTTTGTTGATTCTTATAATGCAGATTTACAATTTGGTGTGTCAAATTATGTGACGTCTTCTTTTAGTAATGATGATGCAACTAAAACACCTAATTTTATTTTCTCTTGTGATGTACAGTAGTTATTAGTAGTTAATCTTATATCATGATATGTGTTCATTCAAATTTTGGATTACCTACATCATGATAAAAGTTTTGATTTGTAGTTAAATGATATGATATAAAAGCACGGTATTTATGTCATTTAAGCTAGGTATTATTCTAATTTTTTTCTACTTGCTAAGCTAGGTATTACTTCAATAGTGCAGTGTGTCCTAGATATAAGATTTTATATATATATAAGCATGCAATGTTGATTATTAGTAAGTGAATGTTTAATTTTGATGTCCAATCTAAAGAATATTCTAATGTTCCATGTTTTTTTGAGTTATTTAATCTTTCACTAATTTTTTAGAAAGCTAAGAAGAAAATTATTAGTCTTCATGATTTCATTAAGCATATAAAATTTATTAAGGATCGAGAACTTAGAAGGGGGGTTGAATAAGTTCCCCAATTAAAATCGTAGTAGCCATCAAAATCAAACAAAATTTTTACGTGGTTCCCCACCTTAGGTACCTCAATGCTTGGAGGGTACAATCCATGCATACCTCTAGACTTTACTCCTTAGAAAATGTGATTTAATGGGCATCACATCCTTTACAAAAATTGAGCTCTACTTTGGAGTGTTTTGTTGCTGCAATATCACTTAGCCCTACAAGCGCTCAACAAGTTCAAAATGTAGTTTAAAGAATCCCACAATCCTTAAAAACCCGAGTTCCACATCAAAGTGTTTTTTTATTACAAAACCACTCAAACTTACAAGGTCTTGACAAGCTCAACGAAGATGCCTTCCCACAAGAGGTAAATCAACCCCACAATTCTACAAAGAAAGGAAGAAAAACATTAAGGAGAGAGTGTAACTTGATTTATCTAGTCCTTGTAATTGAAGCTCACTACATACAATATTGACAAATGATGAATCAATGAGGAACAAAAATAAATTCTCTTTGAGTAGCCAAGGATAGATCTTTCAATGAACAATACTTGCACATTTTCTAAGAATTCCACTTAGTCTTATACCCTTTGAGTTTTCAAAAATTCCTCATAATTCATGCAATAGCTAATAAATGGCTAGTTTTTTCATCTACTTTGAAGTAGAGATGTCTATTTGTAATTAGCCTCAATTTAGGAGGGACGTCTACATGAAAATGTGAACATCCACATGTAGACTTCTATCCTTGGACATGCATTTCTCAAGTGGGATGTTTATTGTCAATTGTAGATGTCTATCTTGCAAATCAAGCTTGGTGCTTAAGGAATTTCATTTTAGCATCCTAGCATCCTTTAGAACATATTCATTTAGCTTGTAGACTTTGTTTCCATCAACATTCTTGCCTTGTCCACTTAGTCTTCATTTGACATCTCAAGGTAGATCTTGTTCTAGTTTATCTCTCTTTTTTGAAGTCTTGATTTTGGATTTAAAGTCCTTGCTCATCATGTTCTTTCGTGGCCTTGAGAGACTACTATCACAAATGCATTTTTCTACATTTTCCATTTTCTCTAAACTTTTGACATACAAAAAGGTCAATAACCTTCTCCTTTTTAGTGATGTCCAAAAGTTAAGAACATAGGTTAGTACCTTTTCTAATAACAATAAAAGCACAAACATAATCTAGCTTCATAATTGACATATCACAACTTGTCTCCAAAGATATATCATAAAAAGAGCAACATCATATACCTAATAGCTTTCATGACCAAATGGGTTATTATATATACATCTATATATAAGACAAAAAGATATATAAGTATTTCAATGGTAGCATAGGATATGAGAGGAAAGAATATAAAGGATCAAATCCATTGGTCCTAATCACATGTATTCACAAGAGAGACTGATAACATCATAAGCTACTCATAAATTGTCCAAAGGTAAAACCTATCTACATAATATAGCCTGCTATTACATACTATCCCAAATAAGTAGAAAACACAGCTGACCACATACATAAATAAACATGTTGTCCATACACATGGAAAGAAAGGCATGCCAAAAAATCTTCCTCTTTTTGGACATAATTAAGAGGATAAATCTAGCAAGAGTATTTAATCACTAACCTGAGTGTCATCATCAGAGTTAGCTATTGCACGAGAGGATCTATATGTCTATATATCTCCTATTCATCATCATCATTGTTAGTACTGATGTTGGAGACACAAGAATCATCTTCTTCATCATTAGATGAAGGTACCTTGATAGGGTCTCATCAGGGACAAAGCTTTACTCGAAACTACGATGATGAAGTGTTGTGCAATGGAGCCTACTGTGAGGAAGGGGAAGCATCCTTCTTCTCATAAGTAATAGGATCACCTAATCCCCAATGTGATGCAACTCTAAAATGCTACCCATTGCTTATTGCTCAAAGGATTGAGGAATATCTTCATGAGCACAAGAATTGGGTCTAAGTTGATCATGATGATAAATGGACTTCCCTTGGATGCATGCTGATGATGCTATGAGTTCCTTAGAGTTAGATTCATTTCCTAAGTCATAACCTTGAGATGGCTTAACTATAGCAGAATTTTTGGAAAAAGTAGGATTTGCCTCCTTCTCATTAGATATAGGAGGAGTGGTGATTTTGATGAACTGATGTCCATCTACTAGTTCAGGTACTCCTGCAACATCCATTCTCTTATGAAGGTAAGAGATGTTTCTGCCAGTCATTCCAAAGATGTTTGCAAATTTCTTTAGTTCCTTCTTGAGGGTTGAAGATATTTGGACTAAAGAAATCATGGACTTGAATCTCCTAAGTTGAGGAGAGTCCTTGGATGGAGATGAGGCTTACTTCCTCCTAGCTTTCTAAGGTCTAGAGGATAGAAGTTTGAGCTTTATCTATGTGGTGCTCCTCTTTTCTAAAAATTCACTAAGATTGCTCTTGTCTTTAAATAAGAGCATGTATGATATGAGAAGCCCTAACTATCTGATCAGTTGACTAATGAGAACAGGATGCCCAAAAACTCTTTCTTTGATAAACATCCCCAACATGTTTCTCAAAATGATGTTGAACATCATTAGAGTGAAATTGAGGTAGATAAGAGCTTACTTTACTTGGTGATGTTTCCTTTTCCTTCTTGCCCTTGCATGGAGGATCTTTTGATGTTCCAATTTTTTAAGCCATGGATCAAGGAGAAAATATGTTGATATACATGATTGGAGGAAGCTTTGGTCAACTGCTCTTTGACATCTAAGCTTGGATGATAAGAAATGAGGAAAAAGAGAAAGAATTTCTTTAAATAACCATGGATGCTGAGGGTTTTTCTCATGGAGATGGACATCTATCTTAATAGGTGAACATCTATCCTAAGTCTAGAAGTACTTAAATGGATGTCCATTCATAACTAGAGATGTCTATTAATGGATGTCTATTTTGGTAGTGAAATGTCTATTCTAAAGCATGGGAATTTTTAGGGATAAACCTAGAAGAATTTTAGGTAAGACAAAAAATTGAAAACTTACCTCTACTTACCTTGTTTGTTGATGAGAAATCATGAATGTGATGGAGATTGGAAATGAGGTTCTCCTTTTGAGGTTCCTCCTTTTTCAATGCAAATTTCTTATATTTACAAACTCTAACTTAACTTCAGAAAATTCTTGGTAAGAGTTTTTTCATATTCTTCTTTTTGTTTAATCCTCCACACTTTTTTACTTTCCTTACCCTTTTGATTTATCTTTTACTACCTTTTATCCTGAAATATTTTCTTTCTAGGAACTTTTGGATAAGAGCAAGGAGTCATATGATATGACCAAGTACTCATGTGGTGATATTTTAAATTATAATTTGTTTTCTCATGCCAAAATTTACCACAATAATAACATATAGTTGTTCTACTTTGGGTAAAATGGTCAAACCTTGGAGTTCTCATTTTTTTTGGAAGAAGCACTTGTTAATACTTCTAACGTTAGTGCATCCTTTTGTTTGGATGAAGTGTTTGTTGATACTTCTTCTTATCAACAAAATCCTAGCCCACTTTTATCAGGTGGATCTCTTTCTTCTTCTAGAATAATGTTATGGGATTCTTTTCCTTTGACAAGTTTCTCATTCATAAGTTTTGTATCTGTAAGTTCTTTTTTAGTCTTCTCATAAGATAAGGTTAGTCTTTGAGTTTTAGCCCATAGGTATGATTTTTCTTGTGAGAGATATAAATATTTTATGTTGAGTTGAGATAATTCTTAGTCCTTATCTTTTAGAGACTTCTTTAGTTTGATACAAAGACTTTGAAAGGGAAAAAGTTCATTACATAATAGATCATACATTTCTTCATTTGTTTCTATTGTTTGATCATCATCTTCAGTTGTTCTATCATCATCCTCTATAAGTGCCATGCAAATGAGATGTGAATCTTGTGCATTTTCTATTTCCTCTATACTTTGTTCTTCACTATAGCTAGTGTAGAAGTTTTTCTTTTTGGACTTAGCTTCGAATTAATCTCCTTTTTTAATCCTACTAGCACTAGGACATTCGAAGGCCACAAGGCCTCTTCAACAACAAACCTAACATTATATATAACATGCATTAATATTTGAATTGTTAAAATTCTTACCTTTTCTCTACCTTTTATGCTAGATTGATTGGGCCTTGGTTGATTGAAGCATCTTTCTTTTCTTGCAAGAAGTATTTGAACTTTCTTAATAGAAGGGCTAGTTCATTTTCACTATTTTCTTCTTTCTGAACTAGCTCCTTCTCCTTTGATGAATATTTAAGGATGATGAGCTTTTATTTTATTGCTCCTTTACTTATGCGATCTTATAACCAATAAAAGCACTTTAAAGCTTTTGAAATTTTAGCACAAAAAAATCTCTAATTTCTTCCTTGGCTATGACTTTCAATATAAACTTGGGTTGAAAAGTTCTAATCATTTTTATAATCACATCAAATTTTGGGATGTCCTTGTCCATCCCCTGTATGACTACTACTAAGTCATTAGCTCTAGAGAAATAATCTTTGATTTTCTCTCCTTTTTCCATTTTAAGCTTGTCATATTTACTTTGCAATACTAGAAGCTTAGATTATTTGATAATGGAAGTACCCTCATAAGTTTCCTCTAGAGTTTCCCAAATTTCTTTTGTGGTTTTATAGATAGCTATTCTATTAAATTAAGATTTACTCAAGGCACAATAAAGGCAATTTTTAGGTTTTGAGTTAAACATGAACTTATCTTATTTTTCTGAAACTCATTTGCTTCGTGGCTTGAGTATTCTTGTGGTGCTATTGATGGATGGTGTGTAGCCTTCAAGAATTAACTTCTAGACTTCAAATTTCAAGGACTCAAAGAATTCTTGGATTCTTTCTTCCAATATGCAAAGTCAATCCCATCGAACATCAGTGGCTTGGTGTAAGATTTTCCATCCATCATCTACTCTCAAACTTGAGAGCATTGGGCTTTGATACCACTTGAGGATCAAGAACTTAGAAGAAGGGTTGAATAAGTTCTCCAATTAAAATCATAGTAGCAACCAAAATCAAACATAATTTTCACATGGTTTCCCAGCTTGGGTACCTTCACACTTAGAGAAGAGAATCCATGCACATCTTTGGACTTTGTTCCTTAGAAAATGTGGTTTAAAGGGGATGAAAATATTTAGAAGATTTAAAATTCACTTTGGAGTGTTTTGTCTCTATGAAATCACTCAATCTCATAAGGTCCCAACAAGATCAAATGTGGTTTAAAGGATCCCACAACCTTTACAAATGTGAGCTCTACATTGGATTGTTTTGTCACTACAAAATGACTTAACCTCACCAAGTCTTGACAAGCTTAGCAAAGTTGCCTTTCCTCAAGAAGCACATCAACTCCATAGGGCTACAAATAAAGAAAGAAAAAGGTTGAGGAGAGAGTGTAACTTGATTTACAGAGTCCTTATAAATTAATCTCACTACATACAATACATAAAAATGATGGGTCAATGAGGAAGAAAAAAAATTCTCTTTGAATAGCCGAGGATAGATCTTTCAATGAATAGTACTTATGCATTTCCTAAGAATCTCACTTAGTTTTATATCCTTTGAGTTTTTAAAAATTCCTCAAAATTCATGTAATGACTATTAAATGGCTAGTTTGATCATCTACTTCGACATAGAGACATATACATGTAATTAGTCTTAATTTAGAAGGGATGTCTACCTAAAAATGTGGGCATCCAAATATAGACGTCTACCCTTGAACATCCATGTCTCAAGTGGAAAGTCTATTTTCAGTTGTAGATGTCCATCGTACAAATCAAATTTGGTCCTTGAGGCATTTTTTTTGATACTTTAACATCTTGGAATTCTTTGGAACATCTTCCTTTAGCTTGTAGACTTCATTTCAATCCATGTTCTTGTCTTGTCCACTTAGCCTTTGTTTCGACATCTCAACGTAGATCTCATTCTAGTTTAGCTCTTATTTTTGAAGTTTTGATTTTGAATTTGAAGTCCTTGGTGATCATGTTCTTTTGTAGCCATGAAAGACTACTATCAGAAACACATATTTCTACATTTTCTTTTTCTCTAAGATTTTAACATACCCTAATGTCAACATTTATGTTTGTACCATTTGGTTCTTGTAGATGTTTTTTTGATAAAATCTATCCTCTTAATTGAAAAAAAATTGGTATTATATGCAAGCATAAAGACTTACATTCAACTATGTACATATTATAATTTTCTTAATTTATGTAATTTTGATTATTGTAAAGGACATTTGTTTAAGATTTGACCTTTTTTGCTCAAGTAAAATAATGTCAAAGAAAAGAAAAGCCATATTAATATTGAGAAAAAAATTATGTTAAAGTTAAGGATAGAAAAAATAATCTATAGTTGAACAAGTTTATAATCAAAATGATGGTAATTAAAATAATGATTAAATGAAAATAAAGAACCTAGACAGGATAAATGCTTCTATAAATAGTTTTGCTTTTAGTATAGGAAATATTGATTAGTTTGGATAGATAACATGTAAGAAAATTTTTCCTTATACAAGTAGATTACTGTTTACTCAAGGATAAAATATTTTGTTGACAAGGAGGATTTAGAGGATATCAAAGGGACTTGATGTAATATCAATTGTAATGGACATTATATGCTAGTATTTATTTTTGTACCTTTTTCTCCTACCTTAGTGATTATGCATGTGATTTACTTTGAATTTTTTTACTTATTATTAATATTTTTTGGATCCAACAATAGATAAGACATAATTAAGCATGTATAATTACTAGGAAATTCTAAGATGAAATCACACTAATACCTAGGGGGTTGTTCCAATATATTATATACAAACTTATGAGAAACTAAACCATGATATTCCAAACATAAATAAAATACCAATGTATCACACTTATAGGTAATAAGGTGTCAAGGGTTCAAACCCTAAGATGCATAACTATAAGAATAAGAAAAATATTAGAATACACTAGTAAATATCACTAGCGATAATACAATATAATATTAGATCATATTATATTAAAAATATAATATTATTCTAATTCATCTAGCATAAGAAAATAAATAATAAAATTATGATCTTAGCTTTGAGACTAATGATGTATAAATTTGGCTTTAGGTAACACCATTTGAATTAACATGTTTAAAGAGATCATCACCTAGGGCATCTCCTATAGAAGTACAATAACTTGAGAATAGTCAATATGGTAAAACAAATTATTAAACCTCCAAAATACCATGAATGTACTTAATTTAAAATTTAATGGAGTTTTTATAGTAGTGTGACCAAATATCTCACATTATGATTAGGATATGGCAATGCAAAGTCACTAAATATGGATGGACTTGGTTCTAACTAAGGACATCTTTGAATCATGAGCTTTTGGTAAGGCCTACAAGAGTTCATGATCACTCCCAAAGATCAACCATAATTCCAAGTAGAGAATAAAGGAGAAGTATGAAGATAGAGAAAGGTTCTTAGTTAAAGGGATTCCTTCAAGAATGGGTAACATGTCTTTCTAGTTCCATAACCAGTGCTTGCAGCCCGTTATTATGTCTAGTTTGTGTTTGAAATATTAAGCATTAAATATTAAACTGAAAGTTGAAATTTGAAAAATGTGTATGGTAGAAAATAAATTATGTAATTAGAATAGAGATCATGATATCAACAAATTCATAGGAAATATATGAAAAATAAATACAACATCAACATTAACATAAGGCATCTACTTTAAAACATATCATGAAACTACCAAAAGTAAAGTTTTTAAAATTTACATATTAGATGAGTGAAAAAGCTTAAACCATATAATTTGAAATCTAAATCACATAGATGCATATAATAGAATGTTTAAAATTAATGAGGAGCGAGGTACCTCTATGCCCAGCCATAAGACTCACAAAGTGTTCATGCATGATCTGGTTGAATTTCATGGACTTTATAGTTTTTGGTGCATTAGTGATGAGTGGCAAGGTACCCCTACACTCAACCATACGAATATGAGTGTCTCACATGTGATCTAGTTGAACTCCAAGGAATAAGTACTTACGCACCCTAATGGAACACTTAAGGTTAATCAATCGCTGTCTTCCCAAACTTACTTGTATTGTGATAGTTGTATGGTTAAGTAAGTTTGAGGTATATGATTTTTATGTATTTTATCTTTTTAATGCCTTATGCTAAGAGGGAAGGGTGAAGAGAACTAAGTGATTAACTTTCACTAAGTATTCACTAACTAAGTTCTAATCATCCTTGACTAAATGAAAACTCATCCTCGAGTTCTTTACAAAATATTGGGAAGGTATGGGATTATTAACTTGAATGATACTAATGGTGAATGGGGTGACATGTGAACAGATCATCATTACAATACATGAAAAAATTAGTGTTCATGACAACAACAAGAGTGAACACTATACACATTTAACATCCAACCTTATTTGGTAGCACAGAGAGAGAGAGAGAGANGAGAGAGAGAGAGAGAGAGAGAAGAAGAAGAAGAAGAAGAAGAAGATTGTTGTTGCCAATGCCAAGATTGCACCTTTCGTTGTCCATCCATAAGCATGCCATCAACCTTGTTCCTTGCATAACTACTTTAGCATTGATCCATTCCAAGTGTTCCATCAAGATCCAATCTTTTGTTGTATGATTTCCATCTGTACACACAACACAGTTGTATATTAGCAAGGATGAATGAATCACAATGTAGTTGATACCTTGCTTTGGTGTAAGGTCCATTGGCTGAGTTGTGATATTGCTAATGCAAATTCTGGAGATATAACATTGGTGACTACCCAAGGTGTAGGGGTTAGGAGAAAATCAAAAAAATTGGACCAGGACCCCCATGACTGAGAGCAAACCTTTGGTAGCAAGAGAATGGAAAAAGAGAAGGAATAAGAAAGATGGAGAAAAAGAGAAAACTATAATGCCGATGAAATGGATGTCAGATATGGAAATGAACAGAATAGAAATTGATTGCGAAAACATTTAAGGGAAAGAAATTAACTGATGTACCAAATAGGAATGCCAATGGGTCCTCCCCAAAGTAGGCTCACGCCCTTAATGCTCGGACATTCCCACATTCAAAGAGTCCATAGGCTCTGGAAATGTCATTTGGAAGCAAGAGTTAATGTCTTAACCACAAGAGTTTACCAAAAAGAAAACAATGGATCAACCAAAATATAGACTACTGATACAACTGACAATGAGGTAAACAATGGAGAAAGAACAATGGAAAGAAGAGAATGGAATGGAGTCTCAAGAATAAGGTGATGTACAACCCCTTGTGTATTAATGGTTAATGTGACTTAGTAGATCTCATTCCAAATCCAGCCTCAAACAATCCACATCCAATGACTTCGTATTAATACATTCAGCCAATCCATCCACTTGAAGTAACATGACTGCCTTCCTCAAAGAGTCACCACCATTCTGACGAAATGAGAAAGGAGAAAGTAGGAAGTGATAAAGGGCCTTAGTTAGAGAGAACATGTTTGTTTAGTTCCATAACCAATGCTTGTAGCCCAAGTGATTATTTCACCTAAGGGGTGTGCTTTGAATTCTCACTATGTTGTTTTTTTTACGTGAGAACCACACCATGCAAATACTTATTATTTTTATTTTTATTGGCTCAGCTTCCCGATAATGGGGTAATGTCGGAATGGTAAGAAAAACTTAAGAAGAAAACATTCAAGAACCCAAGAGAATGGCCAACACAAATGCATGAAGGCCCCTTGAAGTCACACCCTTTTCAATCCTTGAGTCCTTCCTTGGTTTGAGAAATGCCCAATCACCAATTCATTGATAGTTCTTATTATTTAAGAAAAGGGACTGTATAGTTCCAAGGCAAGAAAGACCATAGAAATTCATGGATGGATGGATGACGTGGACTCATTGCCTGTTATATCAAAAGAACCATACCTTAGTATCAACATCATAACTTAAGGGTAAAAACAAAACATTATCAACCAATAGAATACAGTTCATACCATCATTAGGAGCACTTATTGGGTGACAAAATTAACAAAATGGATAAACACACACACACACACACAAACAAAAGAAAAATTATGAACGATGTTGCAAAAAAAGAAAGAAAGAAGAAAAGTTAAAGAAATTTGTAAAACAAAAATGTGTAATACAAAAAATATGCAAAAACAAAAACTTAAAAAGGAACTGAGGGCCTCAATTGATCACCATAGGTGGCCATCTCCCCCATGACTGAGTTGGAAGGGAGAGATGCAAAATAACAAGTGAGGTCGTCCTTTCTTCAATGTGCAATGTGCATTGAATGTTGTAGATTCATGATAAGGTTTGGTTTGTTGCACACTAACTAGCATTCTCTTATTGGAGTGTTTATTTGAAGGTTTTGGAAATTTCCAACTTTCCCCTATTGATGTTTTCAGGTTAAAGATTGGAAGTTGGTGACACTCTTGCTCCAATGTATCTATGATTTCTACCGGAGTCCAAGTTGTTCCCTTAGTTAGTTCCATGCATGTTGGTGAGTTTCTCTTCGAATCAGCTATCAACCACTGGGTGTTTTCTTGTTGTGTGGTTGCTACATACAGGCACTTTTGTATGTTAACTTCCTGGGCACACCAGTTGCATGTAGGCAATGCTGAACATTCCTGTACACCATCACTCTCTGTATCATTGTATGTGATGCATGGAACTTTCTTCTTCTCGATCTTTCCAAAAGCGTTTTCCTTAGATATTTCTAGGGAAAGATTGCAAGTTCCTAGGCATGTGTTTATGGTACTTAGCCATGCCTCCCTATTATTATTGGGAAGTCCCCTTTGTCATTGTTAACTTGTATCACTAGGAAAT
>MNCI01018050.1:87713-105569 GCA_015680685.1 Gnetum montanum | reverse complement strand
GGTAAGGATATTGTTGCCTCGGTGGTGGCATCCCCCATGACTATGGGTATTGCCACTACTGGTGTTTCTCAGTAGGATGTGGCAGAGTTCCACTTGGATAATACGTTAAGAGTTGGTGGAACTACCTGGGGTTACCTTGGGGATAAGGTAACCTTCAGGGTGCTTGCCGTTTGTTAAGTCTTGGGTTGAGTGCATACACCCCAGACTCTTGTAGATGTGAGATTATTGGGCAACATCCCTTAGGATGGTCATATTGACATATCTCACATCCACCATCATTGTCCATATCAAAATCCACAACCTCTTTAGTGATGGCCAATTTACCCTTACCTTTGTTACATGCATGGTCTAGATCCCTCTTCTTCTTTTTATCATAGTCACTACTTCGCTCCTTAGACTACTCTATGATTTTGAGAATGGTTTCAAATCTACTATCTAAGGAGTCCCACATTTGATTTACCTTCATTGACACTTATGTTGTTAATTTTTGGAGTAGCAAAGTTTTTCTATTTACCATCTCCTTGAGTGGTGACTTTTCCTCCTTCTCACAGAATCTCACCTCCCTTTTTCAGAGGGAAGGATCATGGTTGTATTCTTCCGCAATTTCTCTCTTACGTAGCTCTCCTTCTTCCTTAGCTACTTGCTCTGACAATTGATGAACCTAATGAAACCTAAGATTTGATAATCTCCCTTAGGAATATGTTCCAAGGGTTCTCCTAGTTTCATGTCCAAGCCCATCTACGAGATGGCGTAGTTGATCCTGTTGTGCTTAACCATGGCTCAGGCAACGATGTAATAGTTCATAATATTGGCCCATGGTAGCATCCAAGGGTTTGTGATTTCCCTGCTTCCATCCTTGGATCTGCTTTTGTAGGCTGGACACCCTGGAGTATGTTTGATATTTATCATTAAACAGTTGTAGCATCGTACTTCACCTTTGAATGGATTCCAGTTCTAAGGATTGGTACCAACATTCCGCTTCTTTTATCAGTGTCCTTGGGAACAACTTTAATTTTTTCCACTTATTCTCAATGTTCTATAGGGCACATGCATCATGAAATTCCTATAAATGGTTCTGAGGATCAGCGTTGTATCCCCCCTCAAATCGTGGGATATTATTCATATCTAGTCTCTTGATCTTGCTATCTTTTTGGTGCCTTGTGGGTATTCTTATGGCCTCCGTGATGTCTAACATGCTTCAGGTTGCAAGTAGGAGTTATTCATGGTCATTCCTTCTTCCATGCTATGATTATCTAGAATGCCCTTGTCCTCATTCTCGACTCTCTCGTCGAGGTTTCTCACTATGTTTACCCATATCCTCATGGTTAGGTTCTTTATGACTACATCCTAATACAGAAGAAGAGGGTGAATGTGATGATGAAGTTGAAGAAAAAGGAGAACCATCACCCTGACAATGTTTTCTATCTTCTCTTTGGTGGTCTTCACCCCGATCGTGATTACGATCAGACTGCCCACCCTCATTATGTGTTTGTGTTCCCTCATTAAACACTTGGTGTTTATGGTGATCAAAACCAGGATTGTGAATTGTAGAGTGAATGTTCTAATACACCACATCCTCACCATCGTTAGGAGGGGGAACATCATTTTGTGAAGAACCTATTGAAATAGGTTCACCACCCTTGATTTCACTTAATATGGGTGAAGTGTTATGTGGTCCTTTGCCCTTCAACGATGTATAGTATCTCTCCTACCTCAAGTCCCTTTGATGTTGCGCTTCTATGGGTTGGTAGTCCCTCATGTCATAATCACATGCAATTTACT
Organism: Gnetum montanum; assembly: GCA_015680685.1. NCBI lineage: Eukaryota > Viridiplantae > Streptophyta > Gnetopsida > Gnetales > Gnetaceae > Gnetum > Gnetum montanum. The sequence goes on along the minus strand of MNCI01018050.1, from coordinate 103,787 downwards.
CTACATACAACTGTGACATGCCTATTTGTGCAAGAGCACGAAGGAGCATGTTGGGGACTACTTGGTCTGGAGGCAATACTATGTTACCCTCCAAGTCTCTCCAACGTAGTTGTTCATCTTGATGGAGAATAAAGGTAAATTCAGATACATATTCATCATGATGAATATATACCACATGGAATTGTTGATGAATTGGCGATTCTTGGTTACATATGTTGTGCCGCCGATTGTCTCATGTGTTGTTCCTAGGCGGTGAAGTGCTTTTGTACGAAGAAGAAGACATTTTCATCTCATTCAATGTGTTATTTACCATTATCTTATATTGTTTTTATTTTGATCAACCCTAAGGGTTGTTCTAGCTTCCCAAAGATATGAATGATATCCTATGTTCTACGTAGCGCACAAACAACTAAGTCCCTGGCAATAGCGCCAATGATGAGTGGCGAGGTACCCCTACACTCAACCATACGAATACGAGCGTCTCATGTGAGATCCATTCAAACTACAAGGACTAAGTGCTTACATGCCCTAATGGAACACTTAAGGTTAATCAATCGTTATCTTCTCAAACTTACTTGTATTTTCATGATTGTATGGTTAAGTAAGTTTGAGGTATATGATTTCTATGTCTTTTATCTTTTGAATGCCTTATGTTAAGAGGGAAGGGTGAAGAGAACTAAGTGATTAAATTTCGCTAACTATTTACTAACTAAGTTCTAATCATCCTAGCACCAGTATCCATTCCCACTTACCGTACACACCCTGAACCAGTGTAATGCTGCTAGGATTACCAAATGCTACTCATTACTAGGTTACCAAGTGTTACACATGTGCTTGAAGTGGTCATACTGAATGCACTTAACTAGGAGAGTCAAGGGTTGAGAGAGATTAATTATCTAAAAAATCATTTAAAAATTTAACAATAATTAAATCCTATTTAGCTTAGTCCACATGCTGCAAGGTTTATTAGAAAGTTCGTCTTTATTGCTGTACAAAAATGTGTGCTTAGGTACAATTTTCTCGAATAAAGATCCATTCACTTTGAGACTCCTATTGCAGGCACATGGAAATTATTCTAACTCTGGAATGGTAAAACTACTATAGTTTTGGTAAGGGTCTAGATCTAGATGATTGAACAAGGGAAAGCCGCCTCTTATTTATAGAATTTTCAGCAAGCCACGATATCACGTATGCAATATCACAGCTCATCAACTAGTCTTCTAGGAAGGGAATCTTGCCCTAAGGTCAGTTTTTGTTCTTCCAATTACACCTATGAAGCTCAAAGGTATGCTTAAGTGTGATTTAGGCATATGATTTTTATCATTTTATGTTTTAGGTTCTTTGATGCTTGAAAAGGGAGATAAAGTAGTTTAATGACTAATTTGATTTAACAAACTAACTGATCTCTAACTAGTCCTAACATAAGAATCTAGCCCCACTTTCCTTACACATGTTACACCCACATATCTAATACTAGGTTACCAAGCACTATGCCACTAGGCACATCAAGGAATAATGTTGCTAGGATTACCAAGTGGATGCGTGTTATGCTCAAAGTGGTTGTACTTATGTAATTAATCTATCTAGCTTGTCTTGCTTAATTACCTAATTAGCTTAATTGCTAGAAAACATTGAATAAATAGCTAAGAATATTAAATGCATAACTAAAACATTCAAACTATCCAAAATCCTATAAGGTTTATTAAGAAGTTTATCTTTATTGCTACACACACAGTTGTGCTTAGGTACAACAGTGCTTGAATAAAGATCTGTACACTCAATGACTCTTGTTGCAGGCACTTGGTAAAATATTAAAACTTTCAAATGGAAAAGCTACAAAATATTCACTACACTATGACTGATTGATTCCATAAAAGCAACTACTAATTGTGTATTTTTAAGCAAAAATGGACCTTCCATAAACAAGGTCGCATTGACTCATGAAATGATGCATTGACAGGGCCCAATTGACGTAGCATAGTTGACAAGGCCTTGTTAACATAGCCAACTACAACTCATCATACCCTCATGACTAAATGAATACTTGTTCTCAAGTTTCTTTACAAAATTGGGAAGGTATAGAATTACTAATTGACTCTAGACTCAACAAATTGAGCTGACAAAACTGAGTGCTTGAGTGTATGAATCAACACATTACAAAAATTGTGGTGTTCATGACAAAAAATGGAACACCATGAAATGACTATGCAAAACTATATAATATGTCCTTTGATGGTGTGAGGTCAGTTGGGAAGATCAAATAGTCCCAGATGGTGGAGGTTATTGAGGCTCTAAAGGACCTTCACTAGCTTCAAGCATGTGCGATGGCTAAGGCAGTTGTAGCTATTATGTTGCTACTACAAATTCTAGAGGAATGCAAAAAGCTTCTAGCAATGCTTTCATTTTCTCCTCCTTACTCCTAGGATCATGCACCATCCATGCAGCTTCATCAATGGGGGTCAAAAAGGGCACATCCCAAGGATAGGGAATCATTAGGAGTAGCTGCTTTGCATTGATGAACTGGGTAGTGAATCATTTGCTATCGATGTCAATTCCTTTGACTACATCTTTTAGCTCTTAGTAATCATTCATTATCTTGACTAAGTTCTCCGTAGTTGATTGTTGATTTGTGAATCGTGTCCTAAGAACTTTGAGTTTGGCATTTGCTATCTCAAGCTTTTGCTTGGTGTCCTTTTGTTGCTTGAAGTTAGCCTTGTATAGCAAGTATGAGTTTGCCACTTGTTTTTACAATTTTGACTATGGTTGTTCAACATTCAACATCACCAGGTTTGCATAGTAGAGATTGGTCAATTCTATGTATTTTGTCATTTTTTCAATCTACAACTGCCTTAGGTAGATCTCTACTTTATTATAGGCATCAATCCCATCAACGATGGGCTACCACACTTTCTTTGCTAGAGTTGCTAGAGAGCTTCATTCACTTTTTCATTAGCCACTTGAATATGTTTCTCATTCACCTCCTTTTGCACGCCAACCTAGTCTCTATAGTGATTTTTAACTCATTCAAACTTGAGAGCCTCATTTTTCTAGGTGATGATCTCAATGGTAGACTTCTAGCATAAGGCTTGGACTTCCTTTATAGATAGATTTCAATTCTCTGTGGCCAATTTCCTTAACTAAATATTTACCCTGGTGAGCTGCTACTATTGTTGATAAATGAATTCTTGCATTTGTTGCTTTTGTGTATCAACATTGCATAGGCGATGATTTTCTATAGTTAGTGATTCATTTCCTGGTGCATCTGAACCAAGTTCTTCTAAATTAAGTTAATTTTTTCTTCTACTATAGATTGGTTGAAGATGGCCTTCACCATTTTCTTCTCAGCTTGTTTTAGTCAATTTTGAAGCTATTGTAAAGCTTCATCTCTAGTTGTTTCTATGCTGAGGAGTGTGAAATCAGAAAAATGGGCACGTAGTTCAGCAACTTGCATGGTTAAGCATTGGTTCTATTCTTGGGCTATTTCAAGTTACCCTTCCAAGATGACTTACTTAGCCTTTGCTTATAGTAGCTTTGATTGGGTTGTAGTGATGTTGTACAAAAAATTAAAGATATCAAGAATTAGTTGCTTGGTCCCTACTAGTTGTTGTAGTAATTCTTCATGCTAGGCTATATTCAATATTTTGTTGACCATGCCTATAGATGTTTGCACATATTGAAGTGTAGATATGTCTAGTATAGATGCTGTAGGTGCATCAAGCACTTTAGTGATTCGATCAGTAACTACTTCAATAATGTTCTCTTGCCCTTGGTGTTGCATCACCAATATAGTTACTCCCTAGACCTCCTCCAAATGCACTAAAAAGAAGGTGGCATTCCCAGATACTTCTGGGAATAAATGGTGTTGAAATAAACACATCATCACCTCTAGAGTATTAGGATTTAACCTCATAGGAAACTACATTTGTTAGGCAAAGAATATCAGGCTACCTCTTTCTATCCAGCTAATTGTCCAAGCCACCTCATTAAGATGACTCATCATAGGTTGATATATGAATGGATCTTTGCCACTCATTCATACATGCTGCTCTTGCTCATGCAAGAGCTATTCTCAGATTTGGCACAAGCACTCAATGGTTACAGAGGCCTTTGGAATTTTTTCTTGAGTAGGTGGTGGTTGTGCTCTCCTTTAGTCATGGTAGGTGTCTTGTCCTTCATTATTTTAGACCATGAGGCCAAAGGAGCATGTCTAATTGTGTCATTTTCATAGTAGATGATCCATGCTATTTTACAAAGTTCTTGGATGAGGCATGGAAAAGGCAAGGTTTTCTTTCCACATTCATTTTCGTTAAAGTGCTTCTTGATCTCTAAATTGATCAATTGTGAAAGGTTTGCTAGAAATATTCCTCTTAGAGTGATGCATGCTTAAGTGGAAAAGGTAGTCACCTTGCTAGGCCTCACCGTTGGATTGAGGTGATAGGTTGCAATTTTAAAGTATATGTGTTTTGCTAGTATGAGCATGCTGAAATCCTTATAGTTGACCCTGTAACACCACTAGGTCTAGTCCTTTTTGGCCTCAGGGTTTGCTTGTGTTAATAGCTCTACTAGTTATGTCTCAGTATTAGGTAGCCCTAGTGCTTGTGCGATAGCTTCAATAAAGTAGGGCACTTGAATATCCTTTATTTTCACTATAGAGCCTGCCCTTCTATTGTTCTAGAAGAGGCATGTTTCTTCCATGTACTATCCACTAGAAGTGATGACTAGTCACATTCAAGAAGTTTGCAATTGTGCTTTTACCTTTATTGGAGCATGTTCTACAAATGGCCTAAAGTTCAATTGCTAGATAATTAGGCATTGGATATCATGGGGCTTGATGGTGTTGAGGTAGGCTTATGTTAGTATGACTTCAAGCCTTGGTATGGGTCCTAGTTCTTCCCCTTGATATGATTTCTTTGATAAAACTTCTTCCTCAAGAATCTATCAAATATATTCCACTTCAAGCTTCTCTTGAAGAGGTCCCATTGCATGGTTTGCCTCTTGTGGTGCCTAGGCTTTTTCTTATTTTCCCATTCAAGTTCTAGGTCATTTCTCCCTTAGTTGAGAGGATCCTCCCTCTTATGGTTGTTTAAGTCTTGGTGCCATTTGTAATCAAAACATGATCATAGGTTAGTAATTCTTGTGTAACATGAAATAATTGGGATACCTTATCTTCTTAGGATAGTTACACTTAGCTAAGTTGTGATTATGGTTGATTTAATCAATTTTAATCATCATTTTGCTTATGTTTTAATGTTAATAAGTCATTTCGGAGGGTGTTGGAATGGTTAACTCTCAAAATTTGATGGTTTCATAGCATTGTATTCAATAACCCTTTGGGGAGTACGAAAAATTTTCAAAAAATTTCATTGAAAACCTTAAGGTTTGTAGCCCCCACGATGAATAGATTACCTCTGGTAGCTACAAGATCAAAGAATGAAGTGATTTGGACAAATGGTTTGGAAGTTATAGGCTTTGGAAAGTTTTGGGCTCTAAAAAATGGCAAAATCTCCCCTTGTGTTATGAAGAAAATAACAAAAAACTTCAAAGTATGTGGTGGTATTTATAGGATTTTTGGCATGTGTCAATGGTGCCTAGTCAATGGGGCACCATTGATAGGGTCCACTGCATTGACTGGGCCTAGTGATGTAGTTGTTGACCATCGTAGACTTGCATTGACTTTGGTCAAACTTCCAAAATACAAGGAATTTTTGAGTGAAATTAGGATCAAATGGAAGTCCAAAAGGCCAAAAACATGGTGAAAATAGTAGAAGAGGGTACTTGAGGTGGAAAAAAGATGAAAAAGTTGAGAAAATAGTCTAGAGAATGAATGTTATGGGAGTCTAAGGAGCACTTTGTGAGATACACAATGGAATATGTGAAAGATAGGACTTTAGCAATGTCTAAAGTAAGGAACTTAACTAACTAAGCCAAAATATATGTACGTGGGTCCTCCCCATAGTAGGCACATGTCCTTTTTGCCCTTGATTAACCCCAACTAATGAGTCCATGAGCTCCATAGTTAATTAATAATCATGACAAGTTAAGGACCAACTAGAAAGAATCTATCTAAGAATTCCAACATGTCAAACTAAGACATCGAGCATAACATAGAAATTGGTAGTGAGGTGACCTAGGGTAGCATTTATGGAGAAGGTGGGATGGAATCCTGAATTGAGGTCATAAGAAGTCCCTTGTGGAGTTTGTGTTTAAAATTACTTGAGAAGGTCCATCCTTAGTCTAGACCAAAACTAGCTTGTTTTAGTGACTTCGTATCATCACTCCAAGATTGAGCAACCTCGTCAAGATAAGAGAGTGCTCCCATAAACAACCATCATTACACAAAGAGAATAAAAGAGAAGTAAAAAGTGATATAGGTCCTTAGTTAGAGGGGACCTTCAGGCTTGGGTAACATGTCTTTCTAGTTCCATAACTAATGCTTGTAGCCCATTTATTTATCTAAGGGGTGTGCTTTGAATTCCAGTCACATGTTTTTTTCCTTTGGATGGGAACCACACCATGCAAAAAATTTATTTGTTTTCCCATTATTAGAACATGGAACAACAAATAGTTAATGAAAACACTCAAGGACCCAAGTAAGTAGAAGAGTACAAAGAGTATTAAGTTCCCTTAAAATCACATCTTGTACAAACTTTTAAATCCTTTCAAATTTTGGAAACTACCAAGGTCACCAATTTATTAAACGTTTCTCTAATGGAAGGGACCTCAAACTTCTAAAATAAGGAAAATCATAGAGTTTGTGGATGAGTGTATGTGATAGACTGACTACTTGTTCCATGAAAAATAAACCATGTCAAAGTTATTAGACATCAGAATTCAAAAATAGAAACTAGACATTGACAATCACAACATTAAGCACAAACAATCATCAGTAAATAGCAATATCCACACTATGCCTTCTGGTAATAGAGCACTTTTATTAGAAAAAATGATGAAAAGTGATACATAGATACACAATAAAGTAAAATATAGAAAAAAGTATAAAATGATCAAGAACGATAACATACTAATGATGTTGTAAAAGAAAAAAATTGAGAAAACCAATAGAATCAAAAAAAAAAAAGAAAAAGGTAAAAATCAAAAAAGTATAAAACAAAATGTGTAAAATAAAAAGTGAAAAAAAAAACTAAGGAGCCATATGGATGGTTAGCATGGATGGCCATCTCCCCAATGATTGAGTTGAAAGGAGGAGATCTAAAAAATTGAATGTGGTTGCTCATTCGTTGAGGTGGTAGTTGCATTAGCTTGTCTTGGTTCTAGGAAAGGTTTCACTTGCTAGATGTTGACTAATTGCTTTTTATTTGGGCTCTTAGGTTTTTAGATTAACATGACCCCAAAGGGAAAGGTTTGATTCATTATATAAGGTCCTTCCAACAACATGTGGAACTTTTTCTTCTGGGGTACATGTTTGGGGTTCTAATAGAGAACCTTATCTCTTGGTTGAAATTTCATTTTTTGTATTTTGAGGTTATGAAATTGCTTGTTAAATGTCTTATGCACCTTGTTCAAAGATAGAGCCACTAATCAATTTTCATCTAGCACATTGAAGTTGATCAATATTTCCTTCTATGCTAGACTTATGTCAAGATTTAGATCATAGGTTGTTGAGAGTGTACGAGGCTTAGATTGAATTGGGAGCATTGGAAGATTTTCATACACTAGCTTGTAGGGGGTGTAGCCAATAGGAAGTTTTCATGTTGAGTGATAGGCCCAGAGGGCATCATTGAGTTTTGTGCTCTAATCTCTCCTATATTTGCTAATTGTCCTTATTAGAACCTTTGTGATCTCCTTGTTAGTTACCTCTACTTGATTATTGGCTTGGGGGTGATAGGGTGTTATTAATTTAAGTTGAACCCCCAAGCATTGTATAATTTTTCAAAAAGTGGAACTTGTAAAGTGAGTTCCATTGCTAGAAATTAGTACATATGGCATCCCAAACCTATTTACAACATGTTGTTGTACAAATCTAACAGTAGTAGATGATGTACAATCAGTGATGGTTGCTGCTTCTACCCATTTTATGCAATAGTCAATTTGTATGATGATATATGCCTTTCCATTGTACATGGGTGTGATGGAACCCATGAAGTCAATGCCCCATATGTTAAAGGACTATAGTGGTTGAATCCATTATTGAGGACCCTCCATTCGAGTGGTTATCCCACCATCTCATTGATAGTGCTTATAAGATTGGAAAAATTGGTAGGCATCTCTAAAGATTATAGGCCAACAGTATCTTGCAATTAGGATTTTTATGGCCATGTGTCTCCATGCATAGTGGCCTCCATAGGAACCTTTGTGAGAATCTTGGAGAATGCATAGTTGATCTATATTAGGGACACACCAATGAACTAGGCCATCAACACATATCTTGTACAAGTATTTGTTGATTTCCATGAAGTATTTGGCTCAATGATGAAACTATTATTGCTTTCTAAAGTCAAGATCTTGTGGAATCTCTTGATTGAGAAGATAGGTGAGGATTTCATTGTACCATGTTGGTTCTATGGACACTTGGTCATTTATTGCTTCTATAAAGAGAAGTTCATCTAGAAATTGATTAGAGAGTGGACTCTCCTTTTCTTTATTATACCATCTTAGTTAAGAGAGGTGGTCAGTGACCACATTCTCAGTTCCTTTTTGATCTACCATCATGAGATCAAATTCTTATAAGATTATGAACCATCATATGATATGAGGGCTTACTATCAGCTTGTTGATTAGGAAGCGAATGACATTGTGGTCTACTTGCACAAATACCTTATAACCAAGCACACAGTTCCTAAACTTTTCAAGAGCATACACCACTATCATTAGTTATTTTTTAGTTGTGATGTAATTTAATTATGCACCCACAATGCTTTGGCTCAGGTAGTGGATGTAATATGGACACTTCTTAGCATCCAACTACATAAGCATGGCTCCTAAGGTATAATTAGAGTCATTTGTGATTATGTGGAATGGTCTGGACCAATTTGGTGCTTGTAGAATTGGAGTTTCTATGAGTTTGTATTTTAATTGTTGGAATGCATGTTCACATTCCTTGGTCTATATGAACAGAGCATCTTTCCTCATAAGCATGACTAATAGCTTTTCAATCTTAGAGAAATTCTCTATAAATCATCGGTAGTAGCTAATATGTCTAGGGAATGACTAAACATCTTTGATAGTTTCTAGTTAGTGGGTTATTACTTGGATGAACCTCATATTTTTAAGGTCTGCCTTAATATGTTTTTGTGAAATTCTATGCCCTAGTACTATGCCTTCTTAGGTTCATTAAAGGGATTTTCTTCTAATTGAGTCTAAGATTTGCTTCAACATATCTTTTCAGAACCTACTCAAGGTGATCTAGGTCTTACTCAAATATAGACCCATAGTTAGAGAAGTGATCGATAAAGACTTCTACCCCACTACTAATTTGCTGTGTGAAAAATACTAAGGACTAGGTGTTGAAATGTTGCAAGGGTGTTGCATAGATCAAATGGCATCTTACAATATGCAAAAGTCCCTTAGGGACTTGCGAATGTTGTCTTCGTCTAATCTTCTAGCACAATTTGGATTTGGTTACAGCGACTATAACCATCCAAGAAGCCATAATAGTAATGCATAGAAATAGTGTCCAACACTTGGTCTAAAAATGGCAATGGAAAATGATCTTTAAATGTTGCCATATTCAATAGCCTAAAATCAATGCAGACCTACCACTTACCACCTTTCTTTGGCACAATTATGAGTGGGCTAACTCACTTACTATCCACAATGGGATAGATAAACCCTTCTTTGAGGAGGTGTCCTCTTTCCTCCTTGACGATCTACTTCAATTTTTGGTTTAGCTACCTCTGTAGGTACCTTCTTGGGTTCATGGAAGGGTTGGTGTAAATGCATTGCTAGCATATCCTTAGATTGATTCCAATTAACTATTAACCATCTGCAATAACTTTTCTTTTTGTTTAGGAGAAAGGTTGGCATTGATTATGATTAGCTTTCTATTGTTTAAAAATGCATACTCTATGCTAGTTGGTAGAGTTTTCAACTCTAGGGTCTCCTTCTTGAAGTTATCAAGGATTTCCAACTCTTCCCAATAGGTATCATCATCTTCATCATCAAAGAGTTAGTTGTGAACTTGCTCAAGTTCATTCATGCCTTCAACATAAGCACATGTTAGGCTCTTGGTTTGTTCCATGCATAGTGTGCTATTGTCAGAGTCAACTGTTAGCCACTAGGTGCCCTCCTATTTTTTGTGGTTGCTGTGTACAAACACCTTTAGAGATCTTGTTCATGTGCATACTAACTACATGCTTTAATGAATGTACTTTTGATGGACCAGATCTTTTGCATGCAATTGCACCTATTATCACTATACATGATACATGGAACATGCTTCTTTTCTAAATGTTCAAATTCATTTTCCCTAGAGATTTCCAAGGAGAGGTTCCTTATACCCATACATGCATTTACTGTCCTCAACCATGTCCTTCCCATAATGATGGGTAACTCACCTTTGTAGTTCTCAATCTTGATCGCCAAAAAATTAGTAGGATAGGACCACCCACTAACTATGGTCATAATGTCTTCCACTAACTCCAAAGGGATAGTGATTGCTTGGTGTGATAATTCTAATGAATGTTACTCTTCTTGAGAGGTGGTAGGTCTAGGACTTAGTCATGTCATGAGAGATGAGATTAACTCTAGAACTAGAATTAAGAAGAGGCTTGCATGGCTCATGTCTAACGATTTGTAAGTAAATGAGAGGACTCCTTGGCTTAGATATTTTTGTGGAAAGGTTTCTAGCCTTGATCTAATTAGAAATAGCATGAGTTAGCATCATAGTGTAGATCTAAGGTGGCATTTGATTTGAAGAGCTCTCAAATGTATTTGATGTAGGGGATGAGGGTGTTGGAGATGCAGGGTGACTAGCCACATTAGGTTGTGAGGGTTTAGAAGGATTGTTGGGTTGGAAAAATGGTTGTTTCTTGGATCAATTGTCTAACCCATGTGGCTATAAGGATGGTTGTAAATTCACAGCTTTTGTAGAATTTTGTTGCTACAGCTATGGGGGAGTTTCACCCTACATGGATAGAGAAAGAGGTAACTAGGTAAAATGTGGAGGGATGTGTGCAAATAGATGCAAAGGGTGGTATTAGTGTGGATGCTATCCTTGAGTAAATGGTGAATGAGTTTGATGGTACTCTATAGGTTAATAGTGATGCTTGAATGAGGCATGGATTGCAAAAATTTGTGGAGAAATGGATTGTTGAATATAGTACCTGTATGGATTTGATTTCTTGTAAGGGTACTGCTACCTTGATGATGGCATTCCTCACAATTGTGGTTAGTGCCACTATTGGTATTGCTCATATGGGTGTGGTAGAGCTCCACTTGGGTAATAAGCTTATTGTTGTTGGTGGAATTGCCTTGAGGATAAGACAATTATTTGGGTGCTTGCCTACATGCTAGTCAAGGATTCAATGCGTACACCCCAGGCTCTTGTGACACCATAGGGAAAAAACCATTTGGATGTTCGTATTAATAGATGTTACAACTAATATCATAATCAGAGTCAATTTCCATAACTTCTTATACTACAACAACCTTGCCCTTACGTCTCTTGTAGGCATATTTAGCTTCTTTTTATCTCCTACATTCATGATCACCATTCTGTTCTTTAGATGCTTCTACAATTTTCATAGAAGTTTGGAATTTCTCATTCAAAGAGTCCCATAATTCATCAACCTTTGTCAAAAGTATCATAAATAGGTTTTTGTATAGACAAGATTTTTTTTTACACCTCATCAAGTGGTACATCCTCGTCACAGAATTGGACCTCCTTTTTCTTATGGAAGGATTCCTATTATACTCTTTTACACATTTTATTTTTTGTAACTCACCTTATTTTTCTACCTACTCTATAAGCCTTTGGATTTGATGAGCTCTTAATTCAGAGAGTCTCCCTTAGGCATAAATCCCAAAATCTCTTCTTGTTTTTTCTCTGAGCCCATCAATGATGTGGCAAAGTTGTTTCCTCTAAGAATATCCATGGCTAGGGCATCAGTGTAAGAGAGAATAATATTTGGCCATGGTAGCATCCAAGGGTTCATGTATTCTCTATTTCTAGCCTTGGATTTTCCTTCTTAGATTGGACACTCTAGAGTATGTTTGGTATTTATCATTAAATAGCTCAAGTATTGTACACCATCGGTGGATAGATTCCAGCTCTAAGGATCGATACTAGCTTTTAGCTTTCTTGATGAGTATCCTAGGGAAGAGCTTGAGTTTATGCCAATTATTTTCAATTTTTTTTAAGGAACAAGCATCTTGGAAATCTTGTAGATATGTTTCCAGATCAAGATTGTATCCCCCTTCAAATCTTGGAATATTGTTCATATGTAAGTGCTTGATCCAACTATCTTTCAAATGCCTAGTTGGAATCTTTAATACCTTTACAATGTTAAGAATGATTCAAGTTGCTAATAGAGTCACATCATCATCATTATTGCATTATCTTTGATTATGTCCTTTGTTACCCCAATGTTCTTGGCAAGTTCTGCTATCATTGTTGTCTTGTTGATCACCTTCATTAGGATTATTTCTATAGTGGCTTCTATGAGAACTAGTAGATGAAGAGGAATGTTCAAAATCAAATGAAGAGGATGAAGAGGAAGGTGGACTATCACCACCACCATGGTGTCCACCACCACCTCTTCAATCATTATGACCACCATCCTTAGATCCCTTGCCATTGTGATGTTTACTTAAGTCCTTGCCTTGACTGTCATGTTTTTTTGAACTTGGTTTATGAATAGTGGATTGAAGGTTCAAGGTTGCATCCCCATCACCAATAACTGAGGGTGGAAAATCTTCATGTTCAAAATCCTCAGGAGGAGGATCTACATTGTCATTTTGGTTTAGCAGGAATATGTCAATAAAGTATTTCCCCTTTGTAAACTGATGGTGCTTCTCTTGGTGTCTATCTCTTCTATGTTGTGTTTTAGTGGGATGATAGTCTTAATTTTCATAACCATTCACAACGTATTCCTTGTAAAGATCTAGAGTGCCCAAACTCTTAAGAGTTTGAAAGAGCATCCCTAGCATAGATCAATCGGGGGGCAATACGATGTTGCCTTTCATAGCATGCCATCACAATTGTTGATCCCAATGTAGGATGAAGGTGAAATTTGGTACATACTCATTTGGATGAGTTGATACCACTTTTCACTCTTATGGGATCAATGGTTTAACATCTTCATGCCTGTGGGAAGAAGACATTTTGCAAAAAATAAAATAATCAGTGTGCGTTTGTAATTATATGTCATTTGAGAGTGATGTTGACCTTGGGTTTATCCAATGAGATTAATAATGTTCACTAAACCTAGATCACATATATTTTAATAAATAAATTTCCTAAAAATGGTGCTAATGATGATTGGCAAGGTACCCCTATGCTCAACCATATGAATCACAAAGCGCTCATGCGTGATTTGGTCAAATTCTATAAACTTTATAGTTTCTAGTGCACTAGTCTTCTAGAAAGTAAATATTTCCCTAGGGTCATTTGTTGTCTTCACAATTATACTTGTGAAGCTAAAAGGTATGGTTAAGTGTAATTGAGGCATATGACTTTTATCATTTTATGTTTTAGGTTCTTTGCTACTTGAAAAGAGAGATAAAATAGTTTAATGACTAATTTGATTTAACTAACTAACTGATCTCTAACTAGTTCTAACATAAGCATTCGGTCCCACTTTCCATACATGTCCTAAACACACATATCCATTACTAGGTTACCAACTACATCACTGGGTAGACCAAGCAATAGCGTTACTGGGATTACTAAGTGGATGTGTGTTACACTCGAAGCAGTCATACTTATGTAACTAATCTATCTAGCTTATCTCACTTAATTACCTAATTAGCTTAATTACTAGAAAACATTGAATAAATAAATAAGAATATTAAATTCATAAATGAAACATTTAAACTATCCAAAATGGTACAAGACTTATCAAGAAGTTCATCTTTATTTCTGCACACACTATTGTGCTCAAGTACAACAATGCTTGTATAAAGATTCATATACTTAAGGACTCCTGTTGTGGGCACTAGGGAAAATATTCTAACTTTTAAATAGAAAAATTAAAAATGCTTCACTACACTATGACTAATTGATGTCATAAATGTGACTAGTGAGCACATATTTATAAGCAAAAATGGACCTTGCATCAATAGGGCCACGTTGAAATGATGAGTCAATGAGGCCTAGTTGATGAGGCCTTGTCGATGTAGCCAACCATGATTCATAAAAAATGAAGAGTGTAAATCTATAGTAACTATTTCTAATTCAAGTTTTAGATGATAGGATTGAAATAAAATAAAAAAAAGCTTTACTTTATATTGAGCAATGAAACTTGTTGGAATAGTTTCCTAGCTGAAACCTCAAGGAGACACATCTCCTTTATTATGTCCTTGCATTGAGATTTTTCTATGTTTGAAAACATTCAAAAGACTACTTTATGTAAATATAGTTGTAGTTTAATTTCCTCTTCCTCCACTTGTAAAGATCTAAACAAATCTAGGAACAATGAGGAGGCAATAGGTGTAAGAGAAGATAAAGTATCTAGCTTAGGGAAATTAAGTGGTAGTTCAAGACTGCATACATTATTAATTTTATTAGATATTTTTAGGTAAACTCAATTCTTTAAGAGCCTTAAATTCCTTCTCCTTATCTTTTAACTCTCATTCCTTCCACCTCATCAGGTTGGACTTTTTTTAGGCTATTGGTATTCCAAGCCCTTTTATATTTTACCATTTCATTAGTTTCTATATGTACATACAAAAAAAAAACATAATTAGAAGTAGGATCAATATTAATAAAAGAAAATAAGGGAATACTAAAATTTTCATTATTACATAATGATCCATAAGACAACTGAAATGTTAGTGATTGATTATAGATACTAAAAAATAGGGGCTTATGAATTAAGAATATATGAAGTTAGACAAGCTAAAATAATTTTGTTTACCAAAAATACCAATTTTATATTACATGAGTAATAATGAAATTAACATGAATAAAAATGGAATAGTAAAAATTAGGATCTATTCAATGGATTAAGAAGAAGAAAGGTATAGGATGTAAATTTGTGGCCTTGTAATGTGACATCCTATCCCCAGATGTCATGGAAAACATCAAATATACATTAAATTAGACATTATGTGTAAGAAGGTAATATACCAAACATCAAATATATGTAACATTTGACATTATTCATGAAGGAAATAACAAGAAAAATGTAGAAAGAGAAAGAAAAAAAATGCTTTTTGTGATATGGAATGTAGTATATGTATCATGCTTTAAGAGTGTTCCTTGGGGTTTTCTTCCTTTGGCATTTATCCCTTAGAGTTAATCTAGCACTACCACCATGGTTAGGCCTATTACTTGACTAGAAGGGATGGCTAGTCCACTTCCTATCTCACTTCATTTGACTTCTATGACTTACCTTTTTAGCCTCCACTACTCCATGCCTAGCATGACCTCTAAGCCTAGGTATAAATGTGTTAGGTTAAACCCCTAAATATTACTTCAAGAGAAATGTCTATTATTACAATGTGCTCTTTTGGATCTTAATTACAAATGCCCTTTTAGATCTTGTTACAATAATAATAACACTTGTTATGAAGATTCACCATATTTGTTATGCAACAACATTATTTTGGAATGGGGACATGAAATGTAACATCACATATAAATTTTTCTAATAAAAAAAGCTAAAAGTTGGTAAATTATGAAGGTAGCTGTTGGTGACCATTTGGGACGCGATCGCCAATGAGTGTCCTCGAACAGGATTTAGGTGCTTGCTGGTCTTTGGCAACACCAAGGCCCAAATACCTCCAAATAGACTTAGTAGTTAATGTGAGTATGTGTGTGTGATTTTGTAGTGTGCTGTTGTGAAAAATGAAACGATTGGTGATGAGACGCGGTTTTCACTAGGCCGCGATATCGCGTACGCGATATCGCGTCCCGCCGCCATATCTATAAATAAGAGGCGGCACTCCCTTCAT
>MNCI01018050.1:56339-80656 GCA_015680685.1 Gnetum montanum | reverse complement strand
GAAAATACCAAAAAAATCACATACCTCAGACTTGCTTAACCATACACCGTGACACATACAAGCAAGCCTGGGAAGACAACGAACGATTAACCCCAAGTGTTTCTTGCGGCGTTAAGGCATTTAGTCTGCGGAGTTCGACCGGATCGCGCGTGTACGCTCGTATTCGTATGGTAGAGTGTAGGGGTAGCTCGCCACTCATCGATTAGGTTGTGTGTAAAACTTTAAATAACTTATCTTAAAATGGAAATAGAAAAAAGAGAAAAAGAAAGCAGATTTGTGTAAAGATCTCAAATGTTTAAACAAGGTAAAATGATATGAGTAAACACTTTGCAATAAAGCAATCCCAAATTCAATAACTACGAATTTTTCAAACTTGCAAAGCTCAAATAAGAAATTTCTTCAAGACAATCCTACAATGCTACCCAAACAAATGCTACATAAAATATAACGTACGAGACTCTATTTTGGCTAGATAATGGATGTCAACAATTTCATTCAATAGAACCTTCAAAAGACTTGATAATTTCTGATTGAAATACCACGGAGATTCACTTTAAAGATAACAGAAGCTATTCTAGTCCTATCAAAATACCAAAGATTTTCTGAACCCTCTTGACTATTGAATCGTTCAACGGCTTGACTACATGTAGAGGCTCTCTTACGAGAATCTCAATAGCGGTTCTTATATATTGCACAATAATAAAATTAACTACTAAAATGCTCTTAAGGCTTTCAAACATAAGCTCTTCTATGGAAAAATTTTAATAGAAATTTTTTATCATGCAACAAGAATAATAAGAGCAATCTAAAAATCCCAAAAATACTTACCAAGCATGATACTATCTAAACCACTAGCTAAAAAATTTAAACAAAATCAAAAATAATAAGCATAACTCACAAGGCTATGAAAAAGAGGCTGAAATGTTGTCTTTAATAAGTCATCTTACAAGCAATCTTTCACAATGTCTTCTTTACAATCTTCCTCTAAGACCCTGAGTGTGAGACCCCAAAGTGTGATCCCCCAAAGTGTGACTCCTCCCTTCCTACCCTTGAAGCCCTTTTATAGGGTCTCATAGGTAGTTAGGTAACTTACAAATATTTTGGGTGGTTATAACCACCGTAGAGACAAAAAAGCTGCAGTTGACAAGTGTCCCATTTAGTTGCCAAGTGGCCCTTCAGTCGCCAAGTGGTCACCATGGAGACAAAAAAGTTGTAGTTGAAAAGTGGCCTTTTTAGTTTCCAAGTGTCTTCATGATAATCAAAATTAAAATTAGTTACAAATATCATAGTTGTAACTATCATAGGAAGTTACAACTTCCATAGGAATAAAAGGGATAATAGCCATATGTCCCCTTTATATAGGACATTACACAAATATCCCATAACTTTTTTTTTTTAAATCATAAAATATTTTATTATTTTTTAAATCATAGTAATAGAGATAGCAAGAAACGGGGAATTCTCCGGAGAATGAGGCTCCATTATTGTCATAACTTGCTTGCTGCCTCCGCAGTGAAAAATTTGCTTCCATTGGCTGTTGTTAGGAATATCGTTGCCACAAACAATGGAGCAAACTATACTATCATTCTCATCTCCCTATGGTTTCAAAAGAGGCCATTTGTCATCATCAAGTTCCCTTCAATCGCGTGAATGGATCCACCACTGAATCTAAAGAAATCCTAGGCTCATCCTTTGACAACTTCAGTAAGCACATCCTCGTGAGGCCGCACACTAACAAATGGATCAATCCTAAACCTAGCAGAAATGGTTGGCTGCGGAGCCTCATTTTGCAAGATTCTTAGGCTTTTGCCTCTGGTGCCACCTGCAACATTTTTTCGGCCACTGTGCTAATCTTGAACTTTATCAGCTTGCGATGTTGGCGCAGGAAGAAAATTGTGCCATCGGTCGAGAATTCCAGGTGCTACTGGTCTATCCAGCAAAATGCCAACATCATGCAAATTTCTTGTCAAAACCCTCACAGCACCATAGGCTAGATTTTTAGGCAGATTTTGTGGTTTCTTGAGTGACCGCTGCTACTGTTGCTATAGCAACATTTCAGCTCTTGCTACTTCTGCTTTTGCTTCTACCTCTTTCGTAGCTCTGTGTTCACTGAATTTTTGGGACTTTATTTACAACTACGGGAACAGTACACAGGGATATAAAAGCTACATTAATAGTTTAAGACTAAAAGAAGTACAAAATGAGTGAAAGATGATGCCACTTAAAAATCTGTGGATATGATGCAATATTTTCCTTTATCAAGATGAAGTAGCTTCTGGTACACTAGAAGGTCCAAAGTTGTAAAGTGGTCTCCATTGTTCAAATTCTTTATAAACTAAAAGAAAACCAGTATGCACTAGCGACAAATAAAATTATCAAAAATGCATCTAGGATTCTTAGATGAGTATTCCTGCATTCTATTACGATCTCTTTGCATGTAGTGAAGGATCTTTGCCAAATTGTCTGTCAATATCATCATCCATTTCAGATTTGAAATCCTTGCACTCTTGAAGTTTATCCAACTCTTGCTGCAAATAGGCCTCTTCAGCACACAGAGCACGATACTCAGCAGTCATGTCATGTGCTAAATTAGACCACATTACTTGCCTCTAAACAGCCATAGATGCATTTTTCTAAGAAATGTCTTCGTTCAAGAGCTATATTAGCCTTTGTCACCATGAGCAGTGCAAAAGCATGTGTACTCTGATTTACCATGTCTGTTAATGAGGCTGGAAGTGGATTACAAGCAACATCAGCCGTAAATGTACATTTATGAACATCACGTAGGGCATGGGCTGAAAGTTTCCATAATAGTTCAACAAACCTGTGCCCATAGCATGTTGCAAGCAATGACACTCTTGAGTTGCTCCTAGGCAAGGCTCCTTGTGATTCTAACTCATATATGATCCCTTGGAAAATTTTACGGAAGTCACGAGACTGTGCTGAATCAAAAATATGCAATTTCTACTCATGACACCAAGATGGATAATTCCCTATAAATGTAGCTACAATATCTAGCATATGCCATTCCAACTTCATGGTTAGTTAATTGTTACAGAATTCTTCATGGGAAAGAGCATAATCCTCCTTGACCAGTTTTAGTTTATTAGGATTCTGTACCTCACCATTTGCAAATAAGTCCACCTGTTCCATGAAATGACCAAAATGTACCAACAGTAGCTCTTGATGCATCCTCCAAAAGTAATAAAGGTAGGGTTAGATTGTAATGTTTTTCTAATGTATTCATGAAGTTATTTATAACATTGTTATTTTATTAAAATTGAGCATCATAAAAACAAAGGTTTCCATTTCTCAATAAACATAGCCCTTCTCTCTTGTCTTTGATAGCTAACAATAATAAAATTTGGTACTTAACACACTTTCATTCATTGTTATGATAACAGTTGCATATTTTCCGATATGTATTTTCATTTCTTCCTAGAACTAAAGTTCCACTCTACGTGTGCATTCCCTTAAGTTCCAATCAACTTGAGTAGGTGCATTTTTAAAATACAAATGAATAAATAGATAAGGGTCCATCATTTGGAGTAATGATAAGGTGTTCATTTCTTAAGTTATAGACCTAAGATTGAGCCTCGGTATAGCTATTCAAAGAGGTTAGGTTTTCACTCATCTATTAATCCTCTTGGGATCCTATTTATTGGGATGAGCATTATGGCTCTAGGTGATGATTCCTTTTTAAATAAATAAATCAAAAGAAAATCATCACATGTAAAACAAATAAAGTTGCACATGCAAAAATGAATAAACACTTGCATCTAATATGCAATCCTAGAAAGTAAAATGATAAACTACCCATCAAAATAATGAATTTTGCTACCAGTAGCATGAAACATCTTAAGTACTAGAAACAAAACCATTACATATTTTAGTTGTACAATGATGTTGCATAATAAATTGTTTATTAGGTTGTGGATACAAATAATGTAGCTCTCTCCTTGTATAATCATTGTCGCATCATCACCAGAGCTAGTGGTGGTGTTTTTAATGCCCATGATGTGTTTGAGAGATTGGTGTGCATGCCACATCTAGATTTAATTTACCATCATCATTTCATTAGGATCTTACTTTGGTACCTTTAGATTCCATCCAAAAACAACACCATAACCAACATATTGAACTCAAAAATATCAGTTTCTTATTGTGGTTTTTCCTATTGAAGAACCTTGTGCCCACTCATGAAATCCCTTACGTATTAAAAGTGATGTTGCAGAAAACATTTTCACCATTTTCTACCCATATATTGGTGGACATTCATTGAGATGGATAGTTAGGAAGGTACATAAAATACTATTGATGAACATCTTAATAGAAAGAAAACTTAGGAATTTATGAGAGCCTTATACACTATTATCACACTACATTATAGTAGCCTCACTATAAACTAGGCCATGGGCTTCAATCATGATCTTTCATGTAGCATAGTGGCTTGGCTCATAGACAAAGAAAACTCATGATTATGGAAATATATATGATTTTTGGATAGTGGAGCCACACTAGTGTAGTAACTAAGGATGGAGATGACGTGGGTTATAGAACATGTCTTGTTGACTAAATGGGTTAGATATTTTCCATTGTAAGATTTCTTACCATGTGGTATTATATGATTACTACTATTACTATTGCCAATTAATACATTTATTGATGCCTACTATCATGCATGTTGTTTTTTCACTACTTTTATTATTCATGCTACTCATCTATCATAGATTTCACTAACATAACCCCCAAGAGAGAAGGAAACTACTATGATTTCTAATCTGGGCACTAAATTAGTCAAAATCACTAATTTTCACGATTTCGTAATAGCATGCACAGTTGCTAATTTGTTATTTCTTAGAATCAAATTTCTAAAAAAGGCCTAACTCATTCAACATTTTTAATTGGATGTTTTGGAATACCAAGATTGATATTAGTAATAAAAATTATATTTTTATATTCAACATTAACTTATATTATATTAATTAATTTCCATTCCCTAGCTCAACCCTTAATTGATTTTTTAAAATTTAATCTTAATCATTGATACCATGATGTTTCATAATAATAGTAAAAATATTTGCTAATGAATAATTGATAATTTGAAGACTTGGAAAAATGCAATGTAAATATAACTTCATCACTAGCCATGTGATGACTAAGAAAAATAAAAATCTAGGATTTGCTAAGAAATTTATAAGACATGACTCCATGAAAATGTAAAGTTATGTGCATATGTATAGATACCAAACTAATAGAAATTTTAGTGATACAAAAATATTAAAAATACAAGGACCATAATGACCAAAAAACATGAAATGCATTATAAATTCATAAAATTATAAAATGGACAATAATGTTGGATTATGAT
This sequence comes from Gnetum montanum, assembly GCA_015680685.1. Classification (NCBI taxonomy): domain Eukaryota; kingdom Viridiplantae; phylum Streptophyta; class Gnetopsida; order Gnetales; family Gnetaceae; genus Gnetum; species Gnetum montanum. The sequence goes on along the minus strand of MNCI01018050.1, from coordinate 75,285 downwards.
TATATAATTGAATAATAAAAAAGAGTTATTAGATATGAATCACTGACGAAGTGTCAAAAGTCAATGTGTCAATTGGGCCGCGTATATGGGGCCCATCGACGTAGCCACCCTACATCGACGTGGCCCTGTTTACGCAACCATCCTTCCTGGCCTATAAATACGAGGGCCTTCCACATCATTTAGGCATCTTTTTGAGTAGTGGTAGTGAAGTTCTTGTAGTTTTCTCTTGCAAGAGATAGAATATTTTCCAAGTGTCCGAAGCAGGTGTATGAAAAGTGATTGGATCTTTATTCGAGCGTTGATGTATCTGAGCCCATTGGCGTGACGACAATAAAGACGAACTGTTCAAGCAATCCTTGTAGCATTTGGATTTAGTTGTTTCATGCATTAATAGTTTAATGTGTTTATGCTTTATTAGTTACTTGTTGATTTAATAGTTTAATATGTTTATGCTTTATTAGTTACTCGTTGATTACTTATTTTTTCGTTATTATAATTTCAATCGTTATTGTCCATTTGTAGTTCATTAAAGAGATAAGTACGACCATCTCAAACGTAATCCAAACACTTGGTAAGCCCAGTGACGCTTAATGTTTGGTAACCTAGCAGTGTTAGGACATGCTCAGAACATGCTTAGAAGATGGGACCAGATACTTGTGCTAGGAGTAGTTAGAATATAAACTAGGATAATTAGAGATTAGATTATAGTTTATTCCTTACGTTCCATACTTCAATTAGTCGCTGAAAAAGATAATTAAAAATATATAAAAATCATTAGCCTTAGTCTCACTTAACCATCGTAAATAGAACTTCACAAGNATTAAGGTACACCAGTTATATGGACCATATGACATCCAATAGGTCTTCTCACAGGAGGGAGGTATTTGAACCACCAATGCCACAAGAATGTAGTGTGGTGTACAAACATCCTGATGAATATGTCCCTGATTTCACATTCATCCTACATCAGGATGAGCATCTTTGATGGTGGGACATGGAGGGTAGCATTGTGCTATAGCCCGATCGAGCAGCTCCTGCGATGCTATATCATAATCTAGGCAGACTAGGCATCTAGAAATGAGTGGAAAAGTATGTCATGGAGGACCATGACTACCGAAACTATCATTCCATGGAAGCTCAATGGATAACAGATCATCAGTAGGCCAAGAGATATGAACAACAAACGGGGAAATACTTCAGTAACCTCTTATTCTCGCAAGGGCCACAAGACAATGGAGATCTTGAATTTCATAATACTCATTCAACCAAAATTCACCTGGGGCCACAGATCCTCCAGTCAGTCATCCAGAACAAACCTCCAAGTGACCACAATCCTCAAGGGGATGGTGGGTCATGAAGCAAAGCTGGAGGAGATGACTGCAGACATCACCAAGGTAGATGGGGAGATCAATGCTGAAGCAGTGGCGATGCCTCTCCTTCTTCTTCATCCTTCCCCTCTCCTTCAACTTCATCTAGCTTAGGCTTTGAGCATCACAAGGGAAGGTTGAAGAGAAAGGACAGTGGTAGGCAGGTTCGAGTGGGGAAACGTGAGGAAACACGTGACCAATTGCATGGCCCTCACTAGCATGAAATAAGGGGTAGCAAAAATCATCATAGATTTCATAGTCCCCAACAGGACTATGATTTAGATGAGCCGTTGTTAGCTACTTGGAGCATGCTCCAAATTGCAGAGGCAGTTCACATTCCAAGTAGGCACGTGAAGGACAGTCAGATCAAGTGTGTTGACATGAACAACATCCCCAGATTTGAAGGGGGATACAACTGTGATCCGTAGACCCACTTACAGGCATTCCATGATGCCTATACCCTACAAAATATTAATAACGATTGGCAATGATTGAAGTTGTTCCCTCACATACTCATCAAAGGAGCTGAAAGCTGGTACCGGTCCTTGGAGCCGGAATCAATCAGAAGATGGAGTACGATGCTTGAAATCTTTAATGACAAATATCAAACGTACTCTAAAGTGGCGAATCTGAGATGAAAAATCCAAGGTTGGAAACAAGGGAATCATGAACCCTTGGATGCTGCCATGAGCAAGTATTACTCACTGTTACATCGGTGCCTTGGTCATGGTTACTCTCAACGAGCACAGCTTCGCCACATTATTGATGGGCTCCATTCTCAAACACGAAAGACCCTTAGTGTGTACGCCAAGGGATGGCTATCAGAGCTAAGGGTCCATTAGTTGTAGTGCCTCATTGATCAAGTGGCCAAAGAGAAAGGAGAACTTAGAAAAAGGATAGTGCCGAAGAATTCAACCGGGACCCTTCCCTTAGGAACCGTGAGGTCTGATTTTGTGATGAGGACGATGAGTCACTGCTGAAAGTAGTGGTGAATCAGAAGACTTTGCCATTATAAAATTTTTCATATGAAATCTTGAAAAAGGTGGATAAAATGTGGGACTCTTTGGATGAGAAATTCCAAAGTGTATTGAAAATTTCAGAAGAGTCCAAAGAGCAGGGTAGTGACCGTGATTGGCGCAGGAAGAAGGAGCTGAATGTACCCAACATAAGGGTAAGGGAAAAGTTGTAGTAGCAGAATAGGTTGTAGACTCTAACACCGAGGAGGATCATGGATGTGGAATATGCCAATATGAACATCCTAAAGGATGTTGTCCTGTGGTGTCCCACTTTCAAGAGTCTGGGGTCTATGCCTTGAACCCTCGTTTGGCATAGAGGCAGACACCCCAAAGGTTGCCTTATTCACAAGGCAACCCCAGGTGATTCCACCAGTAGTAGCAAGGATACTATCAAAGTGGAACACCTCCGCAACCGTATGAATATTTCCAATAGTGGCAGTAACCACAAGCGTGGAGGATGCCACCTCCAAGGTAGTAGTACCCTTACAAGTAGCCAAATCCTTATGGGTACTATGTTTAGCAACCAGTCTCTCCAAGAGAGTCTTCCAGTCATGTGGCCTTTCCCAGTTACTACCACACCCTGAATATTTTAGACATCCATCTCCATCACCCAGGGGGACAAATCCACATCACTTCTACCTTCTGTCACCTTCTTCCGCCACTCCTCCACACCATCCCTCTCAGTTGCCACCTGCTCCATCCATGCAGGGAGAAATACCACCACATCCACAATAATGAAATGCTACGAGGGTTGTTAATTTACAACTAGAACCTCGGCCGAGTGTACCAGAATCCAAGCCACATAAATGTCCTTTCTTCTAACCTAATAATCTGAACACACCCTCACCTATGCTTGTGGCCAGTGCCTCCGAACCTACCAACGCCTCTACCATCATACCGCCTGACTAGTCCTTTACTTTGCTGCACTACAACATCTAAACAGTCATGCTCACACATGCCATGACCAACTAGATCAAAGTAGGTTCTCTTTCCCAAAAATTGACAGATCCGAGAAGCCCCCTCATATATCTTCAGGTGGATGGGAAAGCCATGCAAAGCTCTTCTGGACATAGGGTTAGGGATTAATTTAATCTCTCATGACATGTACAAGAACACGAACCTACCCTCACTAAAGAAGAGCAACATATGACTCGAGTTAGTAGATCAATCCATCATCATTCCCTTAGGTTTGGTGGAGGACATTATGACCACTGTTTGTGGGTGGTCCTACCCTGCTGACTTCCTGGTCATCCGTGTTGAAAACTATAAGGGGAAATTCCCAATCATCATGGGAAGAGCCTGGCTAAGCATAGTGGATGCACGACTAGGACTTCAAGATATATCCCTAGAAATTTCAAAGGAAAATCCTTTTGAAAAGATAGAGAAGAAAAGAGTTCTATGCATGATGTACAGTGACTTGAGGTGCAACTGTGTGCAGTAGCTATGGTCCACTAAGCGGACATCCATTCAAGCTTGTAGTCAGTGTACCGAGGAATCACCAATTCAACAGTGTTTGTACACAGTAGCCACTAACCAAGAAGGCACCCAGTGGCTGATAGCTGATCCTGCTAGCAACACAATATGCATGGAACCATCTGAGGGGCTAGTGCAAGCCTACATTGACAGCACAGATGTGATGTAGGAGATTCATCAACAGACCTCCATCGTTGATGACCTTGATGACTGGGGAAAGCTAGAGATCCTTGAGAGCTTCAAGCAAGAGCCCCTTAAGCTAAAATCCCTACCGACTCACTTAGAGTATGCATTCCTGAAAAATGGCAAGCCGGTGATTATCAATGCTACCCTTGCTCCTGAACAGAAAAAAAAGTTGTTGGTGATGGTAAACAAATGGGTTTCTACATTCGCATGGTCCTATCCTGAGCTGACTGGTGTTGATCGTAGGATTTTCTAGCACCGGATCTACCTTGACCCTTCCATGAAGCCACGACGATAGCCAAAATGATGGTTGAATCCCAAGTTGAAGCAAGTAGTAAAGGATGAGATCGAACAACTGCTTAAGGCGAGATTCATTTATTCTATCATCGATAGCGAATGGGTTAGCCCACTCATTATCGTACCCATGAAAGGTAGCAAGTGGAGGGTCTATATCAATTTCTAGTTACTCAACATGGCAACTTTCAAGGACCACTTCCCGCTCCCATTTGTGGACTAGGTGTTGGACATAATCGCAGGACACCAATATTACAACTTTTTGGATGGTTATAATGGTTATAACTAGATCCATATCGCACTAGAGGACTAGGCAAAAACTACTTTCATGAGTCCCTGGTGGAATTTTTCATATAAGAAGATTCCCTTTGGCCTGTGCAATGCACCTGTGATGTTCCAACGCCTTGTCCTGAGCATCTTCTAACAACAAATCGGCAATGGTGTGGATGTCTTCATGGATGACTTCTCCACCTATGGTGCCACATTTGAGCAAGCCTTGGACCGACTAGAGCAAGTTCTAAAGAGGTGTGTAGACACAAATCTGTGGCTTATTTGGCAAAAGAGCCATTTGATGGTCCAAGAAGGCATTGTGTTGGGGCATTGCATTTCTTCACCAGGGATTAGCATAGACTTTGAAAAGATCAAGGTCATCCAAGGAATTACCCACCAACCAAGTATTGTCAAAGATGTGTGGTCATTCCTTGGACACACTGGTTACTACTAGCACTTCATTGAACACTTCTCGAAGATTTTCCGGTCATTGGTAGAGCTTACAAAGAAGGACGCTCCGTTTGTCTGGACCAAGGAATGCGAGTCCGCATTCTAAGAGCTAAAGCAGAAACTCGTAGAAGCTCCGGTTCTACGGGCAACTGATTGGTCCAAACCATTTCACATTATGATGGATGCCTCCAACTATGCCTTGGAAGTCATGCTTACATAGTGTGACAATCAGAAACGTCCATATTATATCCACTGTGCAAGCCGTAGCATTGTGGGTGTATAATTGAACTATACCACCACTGAAAAGGAATTGATGGTGGTGGTGTTCGCATTGGACAGATTCTGGCACTATGTGCTTAGATATGAGGTGTTTATGCACATAGACCACAGTGCTATCCAGTTCCTAATGAACAAACCAATGGTGAGCCACGGAATAATTTAGTGACTAGTGATTCTTTAGGAGTTTGATTTTACCATGGTAGACAGAAAGAGGTCCGAGAATGTGGTCGCTGACCACTTGTATTGGTTACAATGGGATAACACAGAACAGGAGGAGCCCTTATCTGATCAAATTTCCATATGAACTCCTCTTCACAGGCACTGTTGATCCTCAACCACCCAAGGAATCTCCTTGGTTCAATCGCATCCTCACCTACCTTACAACCCAGGAGCTGCCAAAAGAATGGAACTATTGGCAAAGACAACAGTTTCTCCATAAGGCCAAGCATTTCATGGAAATTAATGGCCACCTCTACAAGGTATGCATAGATGACTTGGTTGGATGGTGTGTCCCTGATGCTGATACACTGCATGTCCTCCAAGATGCTCACGAGGGCCCTTGTGGGGGCCACTATGCTAGACACAGAACAATCATTAAAATCCTACTTGTAGGGTATTATTGGCCTACACTTTTCAGGGATGCACAATGGTTTGCCCACTCCTGCAAACGATGCCAACGAGATGGTGGGATGACGACACAGTTGGAGGGACCTCAATAGTGGATTCAGCCACTAGAGCCGTTTGACATCTATGGTATTAACTTCATGGGGTCCATCACCCCCTTGTCAAATGGAAAGGTGTACATCATTGTGGTGGTGGACTACTATATAAAGTGGGTAGAAGTGGCAACCATCATCAACTGTTCTTCAAACACCACTGCATGATTTGTCCAACAACAAATCGTTACCAAGTTTGTAGTGCCTCATGCACTCATTTCTAACAATGGGACTTACTTCACGGGGGTTACTTTTCGAAAACTCATGTAACACTTAGGGGTAACACACAAATTCACAACACCTTATCACCCCCAAGCCAATGGGCAGGCCAAAGTCACAAATAGGGAAATTACCAAGATCCTTACATGAACAATTAGCAAATACAGGAGGGACTAGAGTACCAAGCTTAATGATGCCCTATGGGCCTATTACTCCACTTGGAAACTTCCTGTAGGGTACTCTCCCTATGAGTTAGTGTACAGTAAGTTGCCAACACTTCCAATTCAAGCAGAACTCTAGACACTATCTACTGCCTGTGACCTCAGCCTTGACCTACCACTAGCACAACGAGAACAATTAATCAACTTAAGTGTGCTAGATGAGAATCGATTAGTTGCCCTATTTTCTAATGAAACCCACAAGGCCTATAACAAGAAACGACATCTTAAGATTTGAAAGGTCACATTTCGATGTGGAGATAAGGTATTGTATTGGAATCCCTCACATGTATCCCAACCAACAAAGTTTCAGACGCTATGGGAGGGATCTTATATTGTCTCCGAAATCATCCCATCTGGGGCCTTGCTCATCCACAAACCTAGGGATCCCACTAGAACATAGGTGGTCAACCACCAACAACTCAAACCTTTCCATGAGCTTCACCCAACTAGTGCCATAGCTTCATCATCAGCCAGTCATCCATGCTCCATCTTTTGCATCTCCTCCTTTCCACTCAGTCGTGGGGGAGACCCTCATCCTTGCTGATCCATGTCACTGCACCCCTCACCCTTTTATCATTTTTTGTTTTACACTTTTTTTTTCTATTTTTTTCCATTTTTTGTTTTCTACTTCTTTGTTTTCGACCTTTTTTTTACAAGTTTCTGTTTCACAATTTTTTTGTTTTTCATTTTTTGTGTTCTTTTTGTTTACTTTTTGTTATCATATTGTTTGGCGTGGTCGGTTTTCATTAGGATGGGTACTGTAATCGTCTTCCTAGTTATCTGGTTCCTGTCATTGCATGGTTATCCTTGGATTCTATGTCGGTTCCACCTCATAAACTCGGTAGTGATTCCACATCATCCACCCATTCACCATTCCATGGTTTTCCTTGTGTTGTGAACATACAACCCCTCCACTTAAAAATGTTTTAATGAATGTGTGACTTGTGTAGTTCCCCGACTGAGGGATGATCCACTAGTTTGAATCAGGTGTGACTTCAAAGGGACTACTTTATTCATTATTTTTTTATGTTCCCTGGGTTGCTGGTGTGTCCTTACGGATTTCCCACCACTCTAAGTCTCTCTCCACATAAGCTTTTGGGTAGTTCGACCTTGCATGATGTGGTCCTTACTGAAAAATTCAAAAGAAAGAAAAAAGAGAGAAACAGTAAAAAAAAACAAAAATAAAAATAAAAATTGAGGATTCAAAGCACACCCCTTGGTCGGATTCATGCACACACACATGGGTCTTCGCATGGTGTGGTTCCCCTGCAAAAAGAAAAAATACATATCACGGTGGGAATTCAAAGCACACCCCTTAGACCACCTCTCACGGGCCACACACACTAGTTATGGGACTTCCTTGGTCCCCTCTAACTTTTTCCCATTTCACTTCCCTCTTCTCACATTTCCTAGAGTGATAGTTTTCTGTGGGGTCATTCTTGTTTCCTTGGGTGATGGTCGGGAACTTCGTCTATCACTACGAGGTCACTGGTTGTGGATGGTTTTGGGTCTGCCCTCAGGAAAGGTTCTGCTGGGTCACTTAACCACGCTTACACGTAGGGTTTCATGTGGTCGACACTTGGAATTTTCATTGTCTCCTCTCCTTCCATTCCCACTTCTCTCCATACTCACCTCACTACCCTTTTTATGTTTTGTGTGTTCATCATGTTTTCTGTTGGTCTCCAATGCCTTGACGGGTTCTCTTGGTTTGGAGTCTTCATTGGTGCCACCTATTATTGGCACCTGGGCCCATGGACCCTAGTGTTGAGGGTATGCAGGGGCTATAAGGCTGTTGCCTGCTATGGGGAGGACCCACCAGCATATTCCTAGTTTTTCCTGTTACGCCTCCAATCCTTTGGATTTCTTGGTTTCTTGTTTTCAGTGTTCCATCGTTCGATTTCATCCTTACTTGAGTTCTTTTTGACTCCCATTCTCCAATTTTGTCTCTTTTTCACACTCAATTTCCTTCCTCTTGTCTTCAGCCATAATCGGGCCTTTCCTGCACTTCAATTGCCTCGATTTGGGTTTTCAAATTTTTCATTTTGGGTATTTTTTTGGGTTGGTCAATGTTGGTCCACAAGTGAACAGTGCTACATATACGAGGACCCGTATACATAGCCACTGTGTATACGTGGCCACGTATACATGACCCCGTTGACGTAGTGCCCAACCCCTATATATACCCACTGCACCTTCTCATTTTTTCATCATTTGGAGTTCAAATTAAGGGGATTTTTTTTTGTTTTTTCTGCCTAACCCTTCCTAATGCGTCTACATTCCATCGTGTGTCCACATCGACCTGTCCTTGCCNGCTGGGGGGGGGGGGGGGGGGGGGGGGGGGGGGGGGGGGGGGGGGTGGTGCCCTTGTGTAATTAATTCATTAAATAATTAGTTGTTAATTACAAAAACCTTTGGCCCTAACCCCTAAATTAAACACTCTGGCAGACTTAATGGTGTGCTTGTGCCATTAACATAACTTGGTCAAACTGAGAAGGTATAAATAGACCATTTTAGGCTACTTTTGAATGGTCTAATAGAAGGTTATGTTTGTTTTCAGATGGCACCCAAACTGAGGCACCCAAGGGATGAAGGACCATCACAACCGAGGGACAAGCACCTATGTACGAGTAGGGGATGTGGAATGTAACCACCAAAGTATGTGGAGGGCTCCCATGAAACTGGGCCCTTCTACGAACGACTTGATGTGGAATCTATCCACTAGATTCTCAAAAAGGAGATTTTCGGCGTGCAATTGCTAGGGGATGAGACACCTGGGATAGCACTGCAGCTTGAGGTCACATTGACCCAAGCCTCTCTCGATGCTATCACGCCACGCAAGGTGCAACGGACGGTCCTCCAAGAGTTAAATGTTGGACCATTCCTTGAAAACGTGCTAGAAGATGTGAGGCTTCAATTACAGAACTCTCTGATGTGCCCAATCATCACAACCAGTGATGAGTGGTACTTAGGAGAAACATATCTTTTCTAGACGAATCAGAAGCCAAGGTCAAGATTAAGAATCAAGGAAATATATGTCTCTTACTCTTTCGAAGCAATAGCACAAGATTTGGGGTTGCCTGAAACTGGGGCAGATGTGGTGGAATTCCTAAACAAGCCGATATAGAGGTGAAGGCGCAATGGACCAGATGGTGCTACAAGGTAGAGTGCAAGGAATTTGGCTCCTTGACCATGGCGGAGAGAGTCTATTCAAAGATAGCATCTTACCATCTGAATCCAATGGTAAGATCGAGAAAAATCACTACCTTCTCCACTCGTGTGTGTGTAACCTTAAGTGGGAATTTTCCCATGAGTCTTCCAAAGCTATTATTTTTGGAGATTGGAAAAAGGTTCGCAGAGAACGAATGTGGAAGACGAGATCTCCCCTTTCCCTGCCTCATCTGAAATTTGTGCAAATGGGCAGGGATAGCATGGTATTCTAACGACATCATCTCACGCATCCTAATTGCCTCGTGACGAGAAATGATGAAAGACAAAACTCCTACCGCCACATAGATAGAGGAAGAGTAGCAACCGCCTCCACCACTTGAACAAACAATGCAGCCGAGCTCTTGAACAATAGTAGAATACATCCGTGAGATCCAGGAAATGCTCTTAAGTCAACGAGAGCCATCCAACAGAACTAGTGGAGGAGATGATCCTTTGGTCTATCGTCCTACCATGAGTCACTTGGAGTAAGTGGCATAGTTAATCAGCTTGCTTGAAAGGGTAGGGCTGATATTTTTTTCTACCCAAGCACCCATTCCAACCAAAACAGATCCAAGAATTCGAGATATATCACCTAAAACCCAGCAGTTATTCCTTGAAATCTCAGGGAATGCTACTACTTTCTCGATACACTTGGAGGATGGTGAGGGGGCAATGGTCCTAGTGATGCAGCACCAGGGACAAGAAGTTGGGGCCGAAGTGGTTGTTGATACCATTGCTACCGTTCTTAATGCACTATTAGCACCTGTACCAAATATGCATGGACTACAAGATGTACATGTGTTTGCCAGAACTTCACATAGCAAGATGGATGCAACCCAACATGAAGAAATGTTGGATCGACTGGTAGGAACCGGGCAACTACTTCCAGATTTCTTTGATCTTCTGGACAACATCACTGCAACGTAGTCGGAGCTACTATTGGCAAGGGGCAAGAGCCTTGTTTTGGAGGGGCAACTAGAAGTCACTCAAGCTTCTTGTCATCACTTGGCAATGGAGGTTGCCCAATTAAGGGCCTAGCTTGCTGATTCGGCCATCCTTGACTGTGAAATCACTAGAGATAAAGCTTTTCAATAGCTTCATCTTAAACTTCAGGTTGTTGAGGATGTAAGGGAGATGATGATCCTAGACAAGTCCATAGTAGATGCCCGAGCATATCATGTAGAGAAGTACTTGGCAGAGGTTCACTAGGAGAACGTGTAGCTGACTGCAGAAGTTCATCATCTACACAATGTTGGTGTAGAGAATGAGCATATGAAATATTTTATCCACCAACAGCATGAGGAGCTAGCCAGGGTGAATGTAGATATGAGAAGGTTGGCTACTGAGAATCAAAATCTATTAATGGAGGAGGTTCAGTCATTGCAACAGAAGTCTACCATCAAAATTGCTGCTTGGAAGAAGGAGGCCCTAAAGTTTGAAAGAGTTAAAAATCATTATAGGGACCAAGTGGGATTGCAAAAGGAGGTAAATGAGAAGCAAATTCAAGTTGCTAAAGCCCAGATGAACCAAGCGCTCCAGCAGCTCCAAGAAGGGTGCAATGTATGGCCATCCATCTTCAATGGATTGAACGCCTATAATCAGGCAGAAATCCGCATAAAGGAGCTATAAATTGAATAAATGACAGAATACATGGAGTTAGCCAATATTCAATATGCAAACCTGGCTATGCTCATAGCTGGGAGACCATGGTCAGAGTTAGAAAAGCAAGTGGCCGCCTCATATTCCCTATACGAGGGTGAGTTCTAACGGACAAGGTAACAAAACAGAAGCTGGCAATAGAAAATGCAAAAATCGAGGTCCTCTGTACAAGCTTTGAAGGCCAACATACTGTTGCAGAGGACCTGGCCTGAAGAAAAAGTGACTACCAACAACTGCGAGCATCAATCCAAGCGTCCGATATCAAACGCAAACAATTCACATCCTGGTTTGTCAATTTGAAAGAACTCATTTCGATGCTGCCTTGCCCTTGGGAAATTCCAGTTCCAGCACACATTGGAGAAGCTGCCTAGACCGTGAACAACCCCAGAAGCAAAGAAGAGAAAATGAGGGCTCTCTTGGAGGCATTTTGGTTGTCTCCAGAAGTTGCAGTTGCCATGGGGCTACCGACATCCATGCCACCACCAATGCATGGGCTAGAGGCTAGAGAAGGTTTGTCAGAACCACTTCCCCCAGGGACGATGTGATCTCCTCCAGCAATTTTGTACATCATCCTACACTGAAAACAACGAGTGAGATGTTCAATTTTGTCTCTGAACACCACCATTTTTGTAATTTGTCCTCCTTTGTAACTCAGGAACTTGGTAAATTCATGTTGTGTCATGTGTGTGTCATTTACGTGTGTTGTAAATAAGAATCCATACCTTCCAAATTGTAAAGTAACTCGAGGACGAGCTTTTGCTTAGTCGTGGGGTTATGATGAAGTGTCAAAAGTCAATGTGTTGACTGGGCCGTGTATACGGGGCCACGTATACATGGCCACATCGACACAGGCTTGTCGACATAGCCACCCTATATTGATGTGTCCCTATTTACGCAGCCACCCTTCCTGGTCTATAAATATGAGGGCCTTCTGTCTCATTTAGGAATCTTTTTGAGTAGTGGTAGTGAAGCTCTTGCAATTTTCTCCTGCAAGAGATAGAATATTTTCCAAGTGCCCGCAACAGGTGTATGAAAAGTGATTGGATATTTATTCGAGTGTTGATGTATCTGAGCCCATTGGCATGACGGCAATAAAGACGAACTATTCAAGCAATCCTTGGAGCATTTGGATTTAGTTGTTTCATGCATTAATAGTTTAATGTGTTTATGCTTTATTAGTTACTTGTTGATTTAATATTTTAATATGTTTATGGTTTATTAGTTACTCGTTGATTACTTATGTTTTCGTTATTATAATTTCAATCGTTATTGTCCATTCATAGTTCGTTAAAGACATAAGTATGACCATCTCAAACGTAATCCAAACACTTGGTAAGCCCAATGAAGCTTAATGTTTAGTAACCCAATAGTGTTAGGACATGCTCAGAACGTGCTTAGAAGATGGGACCGAATACTTGTGCTAGAGCTAGGATAATTAGAGATTAGATTATAGTTTATTCCTTACCTTCCATACTTCAATTAGTTGATGAAAAACATAATTAAAAATATATAAAAATCATTAGCCTTAGTCTCACTTAACCATCGTAAATAGAACTTCACAAGTGAGATTAGGATGACAATGACTATTCTAACACAAGGTTTCACTAGTTAGAAGTCTGGTGTATGTTAAGTGCTTACAATCTGCGAATTTCGAACAAGTCGTGGGTGGACGCTCGTGATTCGTATGGTTGGGCGTAGGGGTACCTAGCCGCTCATCAATCACCCTTCACACCACCAGATGAGATCATTTAAAAATTAATTTATGTTATATAAAATTTATAAGTTATAAGTTATAATTAAGATTCTAATCCCAATCATTTCTAAGATAAAAGACATTAGTTATACTTATATCAATCTTTATGAAGAAGGCATATTTTGTTTTCTTAGATTGTGGGTAGCCATAACTTTTAGAATTTTTTAAAAAATAAGAAACATTGCACAAGGTGCATTTAATTCTCAAGGTAGGAATCTTAACACAAGTCTAGCAAAGTAGGTTCAATTCCAATGAACAAGGTCCTTTTAGAAACTTTTTTCATGATGCAATTCATTATTTGTGCATATGGATTTAATTCTAAGCTAAGTAGAATCATAGTAGTTCACCTAGATGGCTAAGGATTCTCAAGTGAAGAGGAACTCACTTTGTCTTTTTGCTCATGAGATAGCCATGAATCATCACACTTAAGGGATAGTACTTGGAAAGTAAAAATGAACTTTTATAAGGTCCCCTAGTAATCATGGCTAACCACGATCCTCATTTTACATTTCTTGCATTCACATGACAATGATAAGAACATGATGAGTTAGCATATATCCCATCCTCCATAACTCAACATGACTAATAAAACTATTGCATTTTGAAATAGGTTGCAAAGAATCATAGAATTATTTAAATAAATCATATAAAGTAGAATTTATGCAATAATAAGGAATAATATAATATAACATGAATAATAGAAAAAATTATACTTATATTATCTTCAAATGGTATTATGAGTACCCAAATCCTAGTTACTTAAATGATCATAATGATTATTAAAATAATATTGGAATGTACTTATAGACCTAATTATGATGATAAGTGTAAAAGCCATGATAAACTAAATATATAGAAATAAATATGAAAATGCAAAGAAAATATACATATGTAATTATATACACATGAAATGCATAGAAAATGAGAAGAAAGCTTGAAACTAAGGATGTATTAGATGTCCAAGAGGGGCAATTGAGTAGAAATATTTTGGATAAAATGCATTACAATTTATATATAATTTTTTTATTTGTAAATTTGCAAATTTGTAAATATTGGGACCAATGACATCTATGACTTCATATAAGCTTGACCACATAGGGGAAGACATATTTTGGGCACCTATTTGACTAGTTGCTCTATCTTCTTTAAGAACTAGATCACATTCCTTGAAACTTAAGCTACATTTATTTTATCAATTCATCTTTTGATTATTTCTTATTGATTAAACAAATGTTTGACCACTTTGAACCTTTTATACTCTAAATTCCAAATATAATATGTGTGTGGTATTAAATGTTTATTATTTTGTAAATAATTTAAGAAAAATTAATATGTTAGAATTTTTAAATTTATTAATAAAATTGGATCTTCTCGATACATGAGATCATATGGTGTAGTTTTAATTGATTCTTTATAATAAATTCAATTGATCCATACTATCCATTTTAATTTTTCATTCCATGTACTTGGATTTTGAGTTATCATTTTTTGAATTTCATCTAATATAATTTTATTAGATGACTCTGTTAAACTATTACCTTGGACATAATACTTAGTTATGACTTTGATACTAATGTTACATTGACTAGTCCAATTCATGAATTCTATAGATATGAAAGTGTGTCGATTATCAAGTACTAAAGCATATAGATATTAATATCTAGAAATTATATCATTTTCTAAAAACTAGATGACCTCATGAGATGTTGCAATTTTAGTAGCCTTTGCTTCTAATCAATGTGTGCAATAATTAATAGCCATTAAGATAAAATTATGTTTAGTCATTGATGATGGATTAATTACTTCTATGGAATCTAAAGTTCATTGTGATTAGGGTGTAGTTTCTATTATAGGTCATAAAGAAGTTGATCTTTCTGAATATCTATCCTTAAACATTTTACACTAAACACAAGTTTTCACCAAATTGTAAGTAACATTAATCATAGTAGGCCATTACTAAACTTCTCTCATAATTGTATGAATTAAAGAGTGATAACCAATATGTCCTTCTTCATGTAGTTGCTTTGAAACATCACCTGCTTCATTTTGTCTAAACATTTGAGATATATTCCTTGAAATGTTTTCCTACATAACTCACCTCTAATTAATGAAAAATTAAATCATTTAGAGAATAATAGTTTTCTTTTATATCTAGGTAAATCTGAAGGACAATCATGAATGGTTAAATAAAACTTAATATCTCTATAGCAAGGATCATGTAATTGATTAGGATTGAAACCATGAAATAATTATAATATAGGTATACCCTAAGATATATAGTTCAATTATAACTTTATAACTCAATATTATCCACTAGAATTAGACCCTTGAATTTGAGCTTTTAAATCAAGAGTCTTATCACTATGCTAACATTTCATTCTTTTGTTTTGTTATCTAATGCATACTAATACCCTTCTTAAGCTTATTATTTAATGGTCTAATCAATTTATCATACATAGGTATAAATAATCTAATAAAATTAATTTTCTTAAAGAATGTCTTTAAATTAGTTTTAGACAAAGGATAAGGTACCTCGAAAATAGCCTTTACCTATTTAGGATTAATCATGATTCATTTCTTAGTGACAGTGTGACTAAGAAATTTACAACTTTGAATATTGAAAATAGATTTCTTAGCGTTAACAAAACCACTTAATTGTCTAAATCTTATGAAAAAACTTCCAATATTTCTAAGGTTAGTATCCTAATCCTTAGAAAAGATTTAAATGATTAAATAAATAATAATGGCCTTCCTTATCAATCCTTTAAAGGTTTTGTCCATATCTCTTTGAAAAATAAAGCTAGTGTTTATAAGAGCAAAGCTTCTCTAGTTGCAACTTTAGGAGAGTCTATGTTCATTGTTTTTTTCCAACTTTAATGCTTTTTTTATGACTCTATCCTCCAATAATTTGATTTCTCCTTTGAGCTTCAAGTAGTTTCTTACTTATTCTATAAACAAAATATGCATGAGAAGAATTTATGAGTATTAAATATTACTTTATTATTATTTACCTCATTATCTAACATAATGATAAGAAGTGAATTAAAGATCTACCATCCACTAGTCCTAATCAGGGTCACACAAGGTGCAACTAGTATTTGGTTACCCAAGTGAAGGTAGGGAAAATTATTTTATTTCCAACTTCCATTACCTTGGATATTTTATTTATCCGATTAAAATATAAATCTAACAATATAGAAAATAATAAGATTTTAAAGAAAAGTAAGTGTGAGGTACTTCTTGATCTTGATCAACCATGTGAATTGATGGAAATAATTGTGACTTTTTACCATAAGTGGTATATGATCAAATTGTCTTGTTCAATATGGAAAGGATTGATCTTGATTCTTCTCAAATTCTTCTTTAGAAATGAATTCTAGTAATTTGGTGACTTGGTAAAATGAAAAATTGTACCAAATATAATTTAAAGTCTCAATGAAGAATGTTGTTTATCCATCCTCATTACTCATAGCAGAGTAATTGGTGAATTGTGATTCTTGATGAGCACTATCCATCAACATCGTATGTTCCTAAATTCTAAGATCTAATTTATTTATTGAAGATTCAAAATAAATAGAATATGCACTAGCCAAGGGAATTACATGTTGAATTGATGGAAAAATATTCTTCCAATCAGCTTCATCTTCCAAGGATTCCTTTACACATCCATATTTTAAGAATTGATAGACACCACTTCCAACTTGTGGATTGAAATCTCCACAAAGGACAATTGGCACTAAATTGGTATAACATAGGAATAACTTATTCTTCAAACTTTCTTCTATTTGCTTAATCAAGTATGCTCCTTAACACAATATAACATCTAAACATGTTGATTTGGCAATTAAATATGTGTTGACTATGCATACACATCTACCTAATGAATGGACTTTTAGAATAACTGTGAAGGCTATGTGATTTGTTTGAAATCTTAACTATTCTTTCTTTTACAGCTCTTGAAGTTTTAAAATTTCAAAAATCATATTTTCTAAACTCCATTCAAATATTTGTACTAATTCATGCTTGGCTTCTTTATAAAAGATCACACAACCATTTGTTGGCACATTTGGCCATTTCATGGAACAGTTGGACTATCAAATCTAAAATTGGAATAACCAGTGTTTGAGAATTTGAAAGTAAAACATATAGCGTAAAAGTTATAGGTTGATGAATGTTTTGGAGCTATTCTCTATTAAAAAAAATATTGTTGAGGCCTTCTTGGGATATGAAAATAAAGTGCCAAATTATCCCTTTAGCAAACAAGAATTATATTATTCACTAGAGCAAGCAGGAAGAAAGCGAGCAATTTCTTTGTGTAGGACAGAGGGCTTTGAGTAATACAGAAATAATGTAGGATAAATTCATTCATAGAGTAGGTGACTTCGGGGAAAATGTATCTAGCTTGAATTCGGAGTGGAAAGAAATGACCGGCAATGAAATACTTAGCGTTGTTGAGTCTCAGAATAGGACTAATACGACAAATGGCAATTCTGCCACTGATCATTCTAATTCTGTCTGGTTTCACCAGCAAACTGCATAAAAAAGAAAGCAAAATCCAATGTTAATTCTCAGTAGATTTCAAGAACACAGTAATGGTAGCGGTTTTAATTCAAATAAGGAAATCATCACGAGAGTGCAAGAAACCCATTCCAAAGCCGAAGTTTCTTGCTGAAATTTATTTTTAATGGTAGACAGACTACAATCAATATCTTAAAAATTTGTATATGCTAAACTTCTATTTTCGGAAATCCATAGAGAAGGGTATGTGTATGGTTTTGAGGTACTGCCGGTAGAGCCATTGTTCGTAAATTTGGTGTTGTAGTGGCCATGTACGTCAAAAATTGATGTTGTACTCCAAGTAAATGAAGAGCACCAATCACAACCAAAACCAGTATTTCCTTCCGATTGAAACCAGAATCACGCTCTTGTCCTTCTGCAACAATTTATGCCAACAAGACTGTTTCATTGGTGCACTGAGTGGGCGGGTTAAACTGATGCATTTATAGAAGACACTTGCATAACACGTAGGGGTGATATGGTAATCCAGGGCCACATATACGGCATAACGGCCAATGACGGATGCATCGGATTCTTCTCCAATTGCGACCTGCTCAAGCAGCACGACTTCTGTCGTGTGGAGACACCCATCTAGATCTTGGACCCGCACCCAGGGGCCAATCTGATGATGCCATTGTGCGCTGTCCCAAAAATGATGTACCTGTGCACCTTGTTTGTAAATGGCGATCATAAGCACTAGTAATCACTAGAAAGGCCCATGTTATCAATTCGTTCTTGTTTGCTACTTTCTTGGATATTTCCGTAACAGACATATTTTATATACGGCAAGTAAGAAATTTAGATTTGAGATATCGACATGACGCAGGTTACAGAAACAAGAAGAGGCCATGGTCAGTGTTGTATGTTAACTCTGGTAGCATGGCTGTGTCCAGCAAACTGCAATTGCAGGAGTTAGCACCAGGAATGGGTTAGAGCATGTGTCAGTTCTTATCGGGTTTGCACAAAGATAAGAAAAGAGAAAACGAACCAGCCGATTACACTCACTGTTCTGGAACTGTTGTTGATTATCTGCACGATTTACCAAGGAAGACGAAGAATATTGATTTTTAGCCATTAACTCTGCCGCTTTCACTCACATTTACACCAAGGTGTATGTAAAATTATCTTATTACTACCACTCGTTTATAACTTTACGAAATCCTCGGTGGTTTAAATATCTAACAAATTAATCAATATATATATATATATATATAATAACCATTAAATACCTATAGTGTGAAGCCCTGGTTTAAAAACTTGCCTTTAATTTAATTATTACAAG
>MNCI01018050.1:19377-49817 GCA_015680685.1 Gnetum montanum | reverse complement strand
AGCAATGGGGTTTGGATTTTATTGGTACAATTACTCCTTCAAGAGCTGGACACAAGTTTATTCTCACAGCTATTGATTATTTCACTAAATGGTCTGAAACAAAGGCTCTAAGAGGAAGTTAGGCATTAGACGTGAATATTATTAGGAATATAGTATCAATTAATATGTTTAATTATGATTTATTTAAATTAGAAAATAGTTTTACTTCAAATGAGACAAGTGGAAGCCTACAAGTGAAACAAGTGGAATTCTACAATTGTGACAAGTGGAGAAGGTGACTCATCCACTACTTAGTGAGGATTGTGATAAATGGGTGGAATGCCTAAGAAGAAGGAAATGTGTTTGGAGGGATTTCAAATTTTTAGCACCTATAAAAGGAGGGTTAAGTTGCCTAAAATTTCATCATCTTTCAATTCATGTTGAGTAGTGAAAGTTAGAGAGAGCTAATGGAGTTTGAGAGAGAAATGAAAAATCCTTTTATTCCATATGTGATGGGATGTTGCCCTGAGCATGTATTGAAGGCTTATCTAAAGGCTAGATCTTGTGGAGCTCCAAAAGAGTGTCCTTTTATGGCTTGGTTGTCCGATGAATTTTCTTTTCTCACTAGAGGTTTGGATATAGAGTCCAATGTTTGGGGGCGATATCAAGATTGCTCCAAAGAAGAAGAAAAAGGAGGAGAGCAACCAACCTATGAAGAGTCATCATGGGAATGGGAAGAAGCTTTTGTCTCCCAAGAGGAAAATGAAGGACCTAATGGAGAAGAACAAAAGAGCTCATTCGAAAAAGAAAATGAGAAAAGTGCTGAAGAGAAAGCTCCAATAGATCAAGGTGAGAGCTCCACCAAGCCAGAGAGCAATAGAACTACCTTAATCACATCAAACATTTCCTATGAAATGATGAGAGAGATGAGGATTCCCACTAGGGTAACCCTCACAATTCAGTTTCCATCCCAAGAATAGTCTATGAAGGACTTGATGATGTATAGTTTGTTATTTTCCTTAGGAATGAGGTTTTTGTCCCATCATACCTTATGTTAAATGGGAATTTTCCTCAAAAAATATTTCTTTTTGACTGTAAAAATTCAATGAAAGTTTCAGTTTTAAAGTGAGGCTCCATAAATTTCTTTAGGCTTTTAAGGGGGCAGAAATGTTGGCACATTTGGCCATTTCATGGAACAGTTGGATTATCATATCTAAAATTGGAATAACCAGTGTTTGAGAATTTCAAAGTAAAACATATAGCATAAAAGTTATAGGTTGATGAATGTTTTGGAGTTATTCTCTATTAAATAAAATGTTGTTGAGGCCTTCTTGGGATATGAAAATAAAGTGCCAAATTATCCCTTTAGCAAACACAAATTATATTGTTCACTAGAGCGAGTAGGAAGAAAGAGACCGATTTCTTTATGTAGGATAGAGGGGTTTGAGTAATACAGCAATAATGCAGGATAAATTCATTCATAGAGTAGGTGACTTTGGAGCAAATAGACCTAACTTGAATTCGGAGCAGAAAGAAATGACTGGAAATGAAATACTTAGCGTTGCTGAGTCTCGGAATAGGACTAATACAGCAAATGGCAGTTCTACCACTGATCATTCTAATTCTGTCTGGTTTCACCAGCAAACTATATAAAAATGAAAGAAAAATCCAATGTTATTTCTCAGTAGATTTTAAGAATAGAGTAATGGTAGTGGTTTTAATTCAAACAAGGAAATCGTCACGAGAGTGCAAGAAACCCATTCCAAAGCTGAAGTTTCTTGCTAAAATTTATGTTTAACGGTAGACAGACTACAATCAGTATCTCAAAAATTTGTACATGCTAAACTTCTATTTTCGGAAATCCATAGAGAAGGGGTATGTGTATGGTTTCGAGGTACTGCCGTTAGAGCTGCTGTTCGTAAATTTGGTGCTGTAGTGGCCATGTACATCAAACATTGATGTTGTACTCCAAGCAAACGAAGAGCACTAGTCGCAACCAAAACCAGTATTTCCTTTTGACTGAAACCAGAATCACGCTCTTGTCCTTCTGCAAGAATTTATGCCAACAAGACCATTTCATCAGTGCACTGAGTGGGCAGGTTAAACCGACGCATTTATAGAAGACACTTCCAGAACACGCAGGGGTGATATGGTAATCCAAGACCACATATGTGGCATAACGGCCAACGGAGGATGCATCGACTTCTTCTCCGATCGCGACCTGCTCAAGCAGCACAACTTCTGCCTTGTGGATCCACCCATCTAGATCTTGGACCCACACGTAGGGGCCAATCTGATGATGCCACCATGCGCTGTTCCAAAAATGATGTACCTGTGCACCTTATTTGTAAATGGAGATCATAAGCACTAGTAACCACTAGAAAGGCCCACGTTATCAATCCATTCTTGTTTGCTGCTTTCTTGGATATTTCCGTAACAGACATATTTTATATACGGAAAGCAAGAAATTCAGATTCGAGATATCAACAGGACGCGGGTTATAGAAACAAGAGGAGGCCATGGTCGGTGTTGTATGTTAACTCTGGTAGCATGGCTGTGTCTAGCAAACCGCAATTTCAGGAGTTAGCACCGGGAATGGGTTAAAGCATGTGTCAGTTCTTATCGGTTTTGCGCAAAGATAAGAAAAGAGAAAATGAACCAGCTGATTAGGCCCACTATTTTGGAACTGTTGCTGGTTATCTGCGCAATTTACCAAGGAAGACGAAGATGATTTATTTTTAGCCATTAAATCTGCCGCTTTCACTCACATTTACACCAAGGTGTATGTAAACTTATCTTATTACTACCACTCGTTTATAACTTTACGAAAGCCTCGGTGATTTAAATATCTAACAAATTAATCAATATATATATATATATAATAACCATTAAAAACCTATAGTGTGAAGCCCTGGTTTAAAAACTTGCCTTTAATTTAATTATTCCAAGTCTTAAAACATTATTTTTAAACATTATTATATATATAAGTTACTACTCATAAAAATATTTGCAATATTGATGTCAAAATATTTAAAATATTTATAATATTTGTAATATCACATTACATTTAATATTTATAATTTATAATATTTACAAATATTAATGTTAGCATAAATTTCTCCTAATTTTATGTATAACTTCCTAACTTCTTAACTACATAACTTCCTCCTAACTAGATGGGTAAGTTGTAACCTCCTTAAATGGGAGAAAAGTTAGCTAAGATATTTTGGAATGTAACCACCTTTGAACCCTTTAAAAAGGGAAGACATGGCGTCTCAAAGAGGAGGATTTTTTTTGGAAGGAAGACATCACACTTTGGGAGAAGGCATTGGGATCACACTTTGGAATACTTGGGCTCTCACTTGGAGACACACTTTGAGTCTTGGGAGAAGAGCATTTGTACAAAGAAAGTGTGAAAGATTGCTTGTAAGATGACTTTCTAAAGAAAATATTTCGGCCTCTTTGTCATAGTCCTGTGAGTTATGTTTTATTTTTGTTTTGTTTAAATTGTTTAGTTAGTGTTTTGGATAGTATCATCCTTGGCAAGTAATTTTGGGATTTTTAGATTGCTCTTACTATTCTTGTTGCCCGATAGAAATTTCTATTAAAATTTTGCCATAGAAGCGCTTGTGTTTAAAAGCCTTAAGAGCATTTTAGTAGTAAATTTTGTTATTGTGCAACGTATAAGAATTGTTATTGGGATTATTGTTAGAGAGCCTCTACTTGTAGCCATGCCATTGAATAATTTAGTAGTCAAGAGGGTTCAAATAATTTTGGTATTTTGATGGGACCAAAATAACTTCTATTTATCTTTAAAGTGAATATCCGTGGTATTTCAATCAGAAATTGTCCAGTCTTTTGAAGGTTCTGTTGAATGCAATTGTTGACGTCCATTATCTAGCCAAAATGGAGTCTCGTATGTGATAGTTTACATAGCAATTTTTTGGTAGCATAGTAGGATTGTCTTGAAGAAATTGCTTATTTGAGTCTTGGAAGTTTGAACAATTCGTAGATATTGAATTTGGGATAGCTTTATTGCGAAGTGTTTACTCGTGTCATTTTACCTTGTTTAAATATTTGAGGTCTACACAAATTTGCTTTCTTTTCTTTTCTGTTTATTTCCATCGAATCTTGCTCTATTTCTAGTTTTCTTGTGGAACTATCTCTTTCTCTGGGGAAAATTAGGAGTAGATTGTAGAGTTGTGCTCAAATGTTTTTGCAAAATTTTATTTGTTACAAGTAGGTATTATAAGGACCATGTAGACTAGACAATTGAACAAAATAGGAACTCTCAACAACTCACAGTACTTGGCAAAGTTGGTTGAATCTCTTTAAGATAAGTCATCTATAGTTTGCACATAACGCAATCATTTCATTTTTTACAACTACACGCCTCAACGGCACACACACATACTCACAGTAACTACTGAGTTTATTTGTGGGTATCTAGGCCTTGGTGTTGCCAGAGACCAGCAGGCACCTAAATCTTATTCGAGGACACTTGTTGGTGGTCAAGTCCCAAACGGTTGCCAACACCATTCATGTTGTGATTTTTGCAATAGGCTAATCTATATGGCTCAAAAGAAGAACTTTTATAAGAACATTTTTGCTTATAAATACTTCTATATCCCATATTTTCCAAATCTTTTTGGAATTGATAAAAGACTTCTTGTAGGTATAAAACATTAGCATCCATATCTTGTAACTCTGCTAAGATGTATGGATATCGATCTTCTTGCCAATCTGAGAGCCATGGTGGACATAGTGCCTATTATTTCACATTCACCAAGGATCTTGCAAGCACATTATATGTTGTAAATTTCATTCTCATTCTTGGATTTTCCTCTGAATCATTTATTGTTATGGGTATCATACACCTTGTTGAAACAATACTTTGAGTCTCCATGTTGTTTAGCCATATGGTTTGGTTACAAGACAAATTAATATACATCATTGAAGATTGTTTTGTTTCATCAACCAATTATCAACTAAGACATCAACTAATTCTCCAACTAATCATCAACTGAACTAATATTGATACATCACAACTATATTATCTAATTTTAGCAATATATAGTTACATCTTCTAATTTTAACAATATATAATTATATCATCTAATTCTTAAATTATATCATCTTAATGGCCTTTCTACCCCCTTAAAGATACTAGCCTTGGAAATGTAACTAATGACATGCCATATGGATCTTAAGGCTATCTACAAAGGTTATTTTCCCAACAAGGAATGATTAGTTATCCTTATATTGTCAGCTTTTAAGGTGTAGTTTCATGATACCATCGAATTATCAAGTGACTGAATGATAAAGCTAACCTCAACATTGTGTTCAAAAGGGTGAAAAATGTTGGAGATAACTATTCATATGTTGAAAAAGGACATCATATGCTTACGTTATGCTAAAATTAATTTCCTAAGGATCTTGAGGCACTATGTTGAACAAGGAGTGAAAACTAATTTTTGGCATTCCTTGGGATAGATATGACTTCACCATTATGTTTAAGAGGTTGAAATCCATAGGAAATGACTCTTTGTTTGTCGAGAAAAGCTTCTAGAATCAAAAGTTATGGCTTCTTGAGTTTGACAACATTTGGCACAAAAAATGAGACTTCTCGAGAAGTCACCCATCCTAGTACTACTCTAGAACAAGTATTCTTAATTATGAAATTCTTATTTGACATACTACTAATGCATCAAATTCTATTTTTGAAAATTATTTTTTCTTGTTAAGTTTAAATTGATGTCTTAATGATGGAAATCCATCAACTAAAAAAATTTTAAAATTTCCATTAGTTGACAAGAATTTCAAATTTTTTGTCTACTAATGGAGAATTTTCTCATCATGATGGTAGGACATCAGTACCCGCAAGCCCTAGGATGGACCATCATGAATGGTAGTGTTGGTTCCCATGATGTCTACAATGGGCCATTATGAATGGTGTTGTCAATGCCTATGATGCTCGAGATGGACCATTATGAATGACATTGTTAAAGCTTGTGGTGCTTGTGATAGGCTATTATGAATAGTATCATTGGTGTCTATGGTGTCCAATATAGGCTATTATAGATGGTGCCATTGGTGTTTGTGGTGCTTGGCATGGGCCATTATAACTAGTGCTATCGGTGCCCAAGGTGCATGGGATGGACCATTATGAATAGTGTTGTTAGTGTTTGTGGACATCATGGATGGCCAAAAATTGTGACGAGTTTTCTAGTAGTGGCGATGGCAACAAAAATGGCAATGATGATGTAGATGGTGGTGAAAGTAGCTTGGGTAGTAGGTAATGAAAAATGTAGTGAAGGTTTTGGTGGAAAATTTGGAGGTAGGGAGAATGAGAAGTGAGAGTTTTTGTGGATTTTGGGGGGGTAGTGTGGGTGGTTGGGGGGGGGGAGGATTTTTATGGTAGAGGATGACAATAGGAAAAAAACATGGGTAGCACAATAGGAGAAAAAAGGGGGGGTGGGGATGAGAAGGGTTTTTATGGCAGAGGATGACAATAGGGAAATAGCATGGGTAGCACAATAGGAGCAGTAGTTTGAGGTAGTAGGTGGCAAGGTGAAGGTAGTGAGAAGTAGTGAGGAGCAAGCAATAGTTGGTTGTGGAGAAGAAATGCAAACATAAGGGTAGAATGACCAGAGTAGCATGACTTAGTGAGTGGTTATGGCATAGTGTAGGGCTTTGTAGTGGTAGTAGATATTTTTGCAAGCAGTAGAGGATAGACAGTGGTGAGTTGTAGGCATGGCTAATGGTGGACGATAAGCATGGCATGGAAAATGACATGGATTAAAATTCTTCTAAAATAAGATCTACATTGCCATTAGAAGGCTGGTGTGGCCCTTGCAGGGTCAACATGGCCTATAGGGTCAACATGGCTTGTAGGGTCTACCTAGCTCCTAGTGAGCCTGCATGCTCCTTTGTAGGCCATTGATGGATAGGGCTCATGCTTTTCATTCCCCTACTATCAATGTTGGGTGGATGCTATGTCTTGAGGCTTAAATTCAAGGGTCAAATATTTTCACTATGCAAGGTGGTTTCTTGGCATTCAAGTTAATTTCCCTACACATGTCCATGGCATTTTTGGAGGCTTGTAAGTCATGCCTGCTCAATAGTCTTTGTGTGAGTTCCTAGGAGATCTTAAAATTTCAATGTTATCGTTGCAACTATGTGATTCCCCCATTGATAGGTATGGGATTACATCCTCCGATGCATTGTTTTGGAATTCTTTGATGTTACTCTCTAGTCTCTACAAAGGTTATGAAAAGACTTGGATGCTCTTGTCTCATGGTTGCTTTATATGATAATCTTGTTCATCAGGAGCCATTTCACATGGTTCTTCCAGTATAATATGGGTAGACAACTAAGTTCCAGGGACAAAGGATGCTTTCTTGGATCATAAGCATATTTTGGAGATGGGTGTTTTGATCCCCTAGGAAAAATTCCTCCTTGAAAATTCATGCATCATCACAAAGTAATCGGGGTGCAATGGTTCC
Organism: Gnetum montanum; assembly: GCA_015680685.1. Classification (NCBI taxonomy): domain Eukaryota; kingdom Viridiplantae; phylum Streptophyta; class Gnetopsida; order Gnetales; family Gnetaceae; genus Gnetum; species Gnetum montanum. Next base: position 42,333 of record MNCI01018050.1, on the reverse strand, counting down.
TCCTAAAATATGGGCTGTGTTACCCTTAGAGGACCAGCATGACCCTTGCAAGGCCTATGCAACCTACAGGGCCTGCAGGGTCTACATGGCTTGTGCTGAGTCTACATAGCCCTTTGTAGGCCATCACAACCTGCAATGTTTTGTAATATATATATTTTTATATTTTATTATATATATTTTATTTTAAATAAAAAAATTTCAAGTGTGGGGTCAAACCTACGATCTCCTACTTCTCTACCCCTCACCTTTGTTTTGAATAACTAATAATAATTTAATAATTTTCTATTATTAAATACACTCAAAACTTTAAACATTGATATCTTTCAAACTATAATTTTGATCAAGACAAAATTTTTATTGTTGGAACCATCTTAAAGAGTACTATGCATTGGACATAGTCTTAAGGTTTATCAACAAATTTGAATTTTTAGGATTTTAAAAGATCCAAAGTAGCTTATTCTACCAAAATGATATTACCAAGTTGATATATGGAAGATATGATGGATGATTTTTAACAAAAAAAAAGATCAATTCAAGTCATGGTTATTGAATTTTTTTGGAAAAAACTTAATAATGATCTTAATTATAATATTTATAGCATTAAGATGGGTCAGAGTTACCTAGATTGATGTATTCTTGTCTTACCAACATCTCTTGCAATTTATGAATTTTGATGGGGTGTAATCCAATCTTCATCAATTAATGATATCCATGAAATAATTTTGTTGGTTAGTGGTCCATGATTCTTCTTAGTTCATGGCTCCATGGTTCATCATCAGGTTGTAGTCAGCCCATGATTCTAAATTGCCCTTGGGTCATGATTTTCTTTGATACCAATTATGACATACTATCCTTGGATGTCATGGAAAACATCAAATATATGACATATATGTAACACTTGACATTATGTATAAAGGAACTAATAGGAAAATGCATGAAGAGAAAGAAGAAAATGCTTTATTGATATGGAATAGCATATCCAGATTGTGCGCTGAGAGTGTTCCTTGGGGTTTCTTTCCCTTCAACATCTATCCCATAGAGGAAATCTAGAATTGCCACCATAATTAGGCCTATAACCTAGCCAGAAAGGATGGCTAGTCCACTTCCTATTCTACTTCACCCAACTCTTATGACTTGCCTTACTAGCTTTACCACTCCATGCTAGCATGACCTCTAAACCTAGGTGTAAATGCCTTAGGTGAAACCTCCAAAGGTTACCTCAAAAGACACATCTGTTATTACAACATGTCCTTTCTAATCTTAATTACAACTATCCTTTCAAGTATTATGATAACAGTAACACTTGTTATGAAGAGGCATTGTCTTCATTAGGCAACAACATCATTTGTGAATGGGCATGTGATAGAATTTCAAGTAGAAAAAGAATTGCTTGATTATCTAGACTTTATAAAGAATTAGCTAATAAGATTTTTTTCTTTATATATCTTTTGAAGTTCTTAACAATTTTAAAAAAATGAAGTACTACAAAAGATATCCAAAAGCTAAGGTTATGTTATGTTCTTTCCAATCTATTAAAAATTGCAATAGTTTTGGTAGTGCAACTTTGAAAGATGATAACTCAAAAATTAGATTTCTAATGTTGAAAATTGAACTAAATCTTTTCATACATACTAAATTTCAAGTATAGTCAAGATTACATCAAATCATTGTGAGATGAGGAGAATAATCTAGTTATTGACAATCATTCATTATGGTAAAATCTTAAAACTAAGAAAATTGAAGAAATTGTACAGTAAATTTCTACCAAATTGCAATAGATATTACAATGAAATTTTAGCTACATGTAACCACCTATTCTAGCTTTCTAGTAAATCTAGAATTACTAAAAAATATTATGAAATGACTAAGGTGTGATCAAAATAGTGAATACTACCAATTTTGGCTATTGAACATCCAAGATTAAGTAAACAATGATGAATGATGTTGATGAATTAATGAATTGAAGAAAGATTGATGAATTGATAATGAAATAGTTAAATTCATGCTACAATTATCTAAATTATTTGATGATACAAGTTTCCATGAAAAGTCCTAAATATATATATGTAAAAATTGGGGTAAAGTTTACTAAAAATAAAACAATCTAGCCCTAATGACAAGAAAAATTAAAAATTAAATATATATATCAATTGTGGCCAAAATAATATTACAAATGCTCATAAATTTAGAAATTTTTAATATTTTATTAAAATAAATTCCTATTATATAATAAAAATAAAAAATTATTTTCTACTCTAAAAAAACCAACAATTGCTCCTTATAGTGGAAGGTAATGTTCCTTCTTCATCTTTGCTTTATCCTTTCTTTATCATACTATGAATTTCTATAGATTTATTGAGGTATTTTATCCTATAAGAAAACATATTTTTTTATTAGTAAATCAAAAATTTGTTTTCTAAAACAGTTATGAGTGGGTTTGATGATTCTTTCTTTCACTTCTTGCTTGATAAAATAGTACTTCATATAGTATTGAGATAGTTAAATTGCTATTATATTTTCATAATACAAATTTTTAGGAAGATCAACTTTGAATCCTACATGTGAGAGAAGTTTATTTAGCTAGAGTATGTGTTCGAGGTAATCAACCATTATAATAAATTCTGCTTCACAAGTGGATAAGTTGATAGTCAATTATTTCTTTGATTTCTATTGTATCAAATTTTTTCCATGCATAATGAGAGCCCATGATGTGGATTTTTTTATTATGATTGTTTCCTACCCAATGAATATTTAAATATGTAGGAAGATTATTGTTGTCTTTATTGAATTGGATCCTAAACGTGCAAGTTTATTTTACATACTTGAGGAAAAGCATATGTACTTACATGTAAGATTTCTTAGCTCTTGCATGAATCTAGATAAGTATGATGTTACAAATTCCAAATCTGGTCTAGTGTGGTAGAGAAACCTAAGTGATCCATCATGATTCTATACATGGTTGCATCTATGAGAAGAGTCTTATCTTTGCTAGCTAACTTTAAATTGTATGGAGAAGGACTATTGACTAGCTTGTCATTCTTTAGATTAGACATTTCAATGATGGAATTTACATGTTTGATTAGATGAATCATCATTCCCTCCTTATCTTAGTTCACTTCAATTCCTAGGAAGTATTTGAGTTCTTCAAGATTCTTCATTCTGAACTCAGTTTTCATGTTATTGTTGAAATCTTCTATTAGTCTTTTATTAGTAATAATAAAGATAATGCCATGTACATATACTGATATGATATTGAAATCATCTCCTTAATTTTTAAAATATAGCATTGGTTTCAACTTAAAAACTTGATAATTATTTCTAGTAAGATAGTCATTAATTCTCTAAAACTAGGTCTTGGGTGCTTGCTGTAAGTCATATAGAGCTTTCTCGAGTTTGCACACTTTGTTCTCTTTTCCATTGATAACATAACCTTTAGGCTGGTAGATGTATACTTTTTCATTGATGTATCTATTTAGAAATGTTGAGTTAATATCCATTTGTTAAACCTTTAGATCATTATGTGCTGATTGTTGACCTTTTGATATGTCAAAACCTTAAGGAAAATGAAAGAACAAAGGATGTTTGTTGTGAATGTTGTATTTATAGAAGAAGAAGAAGAACTTCACATCATGGACAATGATTTAGGGAAGTATGGGTATCAAAGTAAAAGAAATCATAGGAAAAATAAGAACATGGACAAATACAAAGAGTTCAAGCTAAATGAAGATGCTCTAGGGATTGAAAGGAAGCTAAATGTGTCTATTTGTGTTAATTTTTCTGAGGATGATTCTTGTTTGTTTTAGCATGTTTCAAAGTGATTGTGGTTGATATTAATGAGTCTAGGGGTTTAGAGTATATATAGGGACTTGTTTGGATGCATTTGGAGACTCCTAGCATTAAAACAAGTAGTTTTTCTTTTGGCACCTACATAAGAGACGTCTTCCTAGAGATGTCTCCTCTAAAATGTAGATGTCTTAAAAACATAGGAGATGTATCCTTTGGAAAGAAGACATCTCTTTAGAAACATCTCCTAAGAGAAATCCCACTTGTGAAGGAGACGACTCCCCAATTTTTAGGCTTATTTCAAAAAGATGTCTCAGTCTAAAAGGATACAGCTACAATAGCCATTAGATGACTATTGAACACATTCTAAGGTATTTTTGAAAACTTCAATGCTATAAGAAGATATCAAATTTCTTGCAAATGTAGTAAGCACTATTCATATTCAAGCTCCTATTTGTCTATTCTCTAAAATTGCAGTTTTCTCTTCATTGAACTATCATTTGCTTGTAGTATTTCTTGTTGTATTGAAGTGAGCTTCAATTACAAGGACTATGTAAAGTTAGTTTAAATATTTCCTTATGTATTTCTCTTTTTCTTGTTGTTTTGCAAGGTTGATGTGCTTATTGCAAGAAGGCATCATCATTGAGCATGTCAGGATCCCATGTGATTGAGTGTTTGTATAGTGTCAAAACACTCTAGGGTAGAGCTCAATTTGTAAAGGTTGTGAAATCCTTTAAACCACTTTCTGAGCTTGTTGGGACTTTATGAAGTTGAGTGATTTCATAGCGATGAAACACTCTAATGAGGAGCTTGGTGCTTGTACAGGGTGTGTTGTCCTTTGAACCACATTTTGAGAGAAAGAAATTCTAGAGGTGTGCAAGGATTCTACCCTTTGATTGTGGATGTACCGAAGTTGGGGAACCACATAAAAATAGGTATGTTTTTTTTGCTGATCATTTTTTGATTTGGGAAACTTATTGATTCCCCCCTTTCTAAGTTTTTGATCCTCAAGTGGTATCAAAGCCAAGTACTCCTAGTTTTCAGTGTAATAACTCAAGGGTGAATAGTGGAAGGAGGATCATCCATCAAGTTGCCAATGTTAAATGGGATCACCTTTATGTGTTGGAATACTTAAATGCAAAAATTATTTAAGTACATGAGATTTATAGTTTTGGTATTTATCTTGGATGAATGCACTCAACTCATCAATAACATTTTGGGTAGCAAAGGTAAGAGTAGATATACACAATCTAAACTTTCAAAATCTATAGTTATTATTTCAAAAAATTTAATAAATATTTTATCCTATTTCAAAATATCCTATTTTTTATAAAAAAATTAATAAATTTTTTATGTATGAATGCACTTCCTTTGTTTGATCTAATGACCTTAATCTTAATATTCATGAAGTTTTCAATTAGTTTTTGGGAAGTTTCAAAGTATTTTTTAATTTAATTCTTTTTCTTTAGATTATAGGTCCAAGTGCATCTTGAGTAGTTGTCTACAATGACCATGAAATAATTTTTTCCTTCTATTGAAAAAATGGACATTGAACCAATAGGATACATGTGTAGAAGATCAAATGATTTTTTCTTCTTTATCATGTGATAGTTGGGAGGAGAATTGGTTTGCTTTCCTTGTATGAAATGCCACATTTTTTTTAAGGAATATCTAAAATTTTTATTCTTGTAGCTTCTTCCTAGTTGATTATTCTTTCAATTTTTTGATAGGAGGTGTGATCAAGCCTTTCATGGAAAAACATGAACTTGCTAAAATCATCATTATCCTTTTCCTTGACATCATCTTTGTTTATGATTTGATTCAATTTTTTCATGAGGACATGCTTTTCTTAAGTAGTATGGTTGCTTAGGATATCTTTTTTTTTCATTTAGATAGTCACATTAAAAATAATATGTTTTGTTATTCAAGACATTAATTGTCATAATTTCTTTGCCATTGGGTTTGTTGATAATGTAGAAATTCCTCTTGAAGCTAAGATTATTTCCTCCACTAGAGACTTGTCTAACAAAGATGAGAAGGTGGTTGTAAATATTAAGAACATAACATACACTAGAAATTATGAATTTTTATCCATTGTTTAATTTAACTAGACAATCTCCTATTTCTTCTATGACTAATTATTTTCCATATTCAATTTTGCTATTGCTAGGAATTTTTTTTTTGTAATTTAGATGATAATTTTTGGAGGTATCATGTGATTGGAGCATCCACTATCTACAATCGTAGAATCTTACTTTCTTTCTTTAACTTAATTAAAGACTAAATTTCTTGGATCTTCTTCTTGAATATCCTTTTGAGATGATAAGGGAGTATCTTTTTTTTTTGAAGTTTGTCCATGCATTATTTCAAAACTAATTTTGGTTTAATATTGGTTGATGATATGATGTTTGCTTTTGTAGAAGTTGAAATATGGTATTGAGTCTTGTTCATGTGTTTGTCTTATAGATTGATTTCATTTACCTCTTCCTCTAGATAAACCTCTTCCTCTTTCTTTTGTCTTTTAATCACCATTTTTTTCAAAGTTTGTTTCTTGATTTCTATTCTAATGATTGAATCTTCCTCTCATTTTGAATCCTCCTTACCTATATTTTTCTCTTTACTAGATTGTTTATTATTCTTCATAATTGATGAGTGGTGAGGTACCCCTTATGCCCAACCATATGAATCACAAGCGTTCAAACATGATTTGGTTGAATTCCATGGACTTTGTCATTTCTAGTACACTAGCCCTTTAGGAAGTGAATCTAGCCTTAAGGTTAATCATTGTCTTTCCAATTACACTTGCGACATTTGTTCGTATGGTTAAGTGTAGCAGAGGCATTTAATTTGTATCATTTTTATGTTTTATAGTCAGGTATTTGAAATGTAGATAAAAAGGAATTTAATTAACAAATCTAAATTAATTAATTAACTAATCATTTAACTAATCCTAACATAAGTATTCACTCCTGCTTTTTGTACATGTCTTGAACCCATGTATCCATTGTTGGGTGACCAAATGCTACGGTACTAGGTGTACCAAGTGACAATGCTGCTAGGATTACCAAGCAAATACATGTTACGCTCAAAGTAGTTGTACTTATGTATTTAATCTATCTAGCTTAATTACCTCATTAACTCAATTGCTAAAAAATATTTGTGAAATAATTAAGAATAATTAAGAAATAATTGAAAATATTAAATACATAAATAAAATAGCTAATCTATCTAAAGTGCTACAAGGTTTATCAGAAAGATCATCTTTATTGCCATACACACTGTCATGCTTTGGTACAACAATGCTCAAATAAAGATCTATACACTCAATGAATCCTACTATGGACAGTCAGGGGAAAAAATTCTAACTTTCAAATAGAAAAATGCAAGGGCTTCACTACTACTAAAATCTAGATTTCCATAAATGTAGTTGGTAGGTGCATATTTATAGGAAACAGAAAAACACTACATTGATGGGGCCTTGTTAATGTAGGACAAGATGCATCGATGAGGCCTTGTTGATGTAGTCAATAAGGCCTTGTCAATGTAGCCAACCAATTATGACTCATCATACCCCCACAACTAAAAGAGAACTCATCCTTAAGTCCTTTTACAAAATTGGAAAGGTATGATATTATTGATTAACATTTTCCTCAACAAAATAAATTGATTGACTTTGACAAAAAATGGAGTGCATGGGTGTATGAATCAACACATTAAAAAAATGGTGGTGTTTAGGATACAAAATTGAACACCATGATACAACACTTCAAAAATTAAAAAACACAATCCTTAATGGTGTGAAGCTTTTTGGAGACAATCAAATGATCCCCAGTGGTGGTGGTTCCTAAGGCTCTGAGGGACCTTCATCAACTTCACACACTTGCGGTGGTTGAGATGACTATAGTTGTCCTACTACTACTGCAACTTTAGGTAAGATGTGAAAAGCATCCAATAGTACTTTCATTTTCTCCTTCTTACTCCTAGGATCATGCACTGTCCACATGACTTCCCTAATGTGGGTTGGAACGAGCACATCCCAAGGACATGGGATCACTAGAAATAGCTCCTTAGCATTGATGAACTAGGCAATGAACTATTTGCATTTAATGTCAAACATTCTCATTGTGTTTCTCAGCTCCTAGTAGTCATTCATCCGTCTGGCTAGGTTCTCAATGATATGTCATTGATCTGTGAATTATCCTCTAAGAACTTTGAGTTTAGCATTAGCAGTCTCAAGCTTTTGCTTGGTGTCTTTATGGTGTTTAAACTTGGCCTCGTATACCAGATATGAGCTAGCCACTTGTTTCTCCAAATTCCAATTGTGGCCATTTGGTTGTTAGTATTTCCAGGTTTGTGTAATGGAGATTGTTCAACTCCATATACTCTATCATTTCTTTGATCTGCAGCTCCTTCAAGCAGGTCTCTACTTTGTTGTAGGCATCAATCCCATCAAGGATAGGCTACCACATCTCTCTTCCTTGCTAGAGTTACTGGAGGGCCTATGCACTTTCATCTTTGCCATCTAGATTTGTTTTTCATTAATTTCCTTTTGTAAGCCAACTTGGTATTTGTAGTGATTTTTGACTCTCTCAAATTTGAGAGCTTCATTATTCTAGGAAATGATCTTGATGGTAGAATTTTGTTGCGAGGTGCATACCTCCTCCATTGATAGATTGCTATTTCCATGACTAATTTCCTCAGTTTGGAGTTGACTCTAGCAAGATGCTCTTGCTATTGATAAATGAGCTCTTGCATTTTATCTCTTTGATCATCAATATTTCATAGGTGATGATTTTACATAGTCAATGCTTCATTTTCTTGGTGCATCTGATTCAAGTGCTTTTTGATTGAGTGCATTTCAGCTTCTGCCACAGATTATTTGAAGATGGCCATTACTACTTCCTTATTAGCCTTTTAAAATCATTCTTGAAGTTGTTTTATAGCTTCATCTCTTATTGTTACTGGGCTAAGGATTTCTTGTTTTGCAAGTTGAGCATGAAGTTCAGCAACCTCTATGGCCAAGTGTTGATTTTTATTTTAGGCCATTTCTAGTTGCCCCACCAAAATGATGCATCTACCCCTTGAGATTAGAAGATTTTAATGGGTTGTAGTGATGTTCTTTGGGAGATCAAAGATGTCTAGAGTTGGTTGTGCAATTCCTACCAATCGTTCCAGCAACTGTTCATGCTTGGCTACATTCAATTTCCCACTAACCATGCCTATAGACATCTGCATGTATTGAAGTATAGATATGTCTAGTATAGATGCTATGGGTGCATTTAGTGCTTCAGCTACATGGTTAACTATCACTTCTGCTACTATCTCCTACCCTTGGTGTTGCATCACCAAGATAGTTACCTCTTCAACTTCCTCAAACCTTATCAAGAAAGTGGTGACATTCCCAAAGATTTTTGGGAATAGATGATGTGTTGGTAATGACACTGTCACCTCTCAAGTGTTGGAATTTGAACTTGAAGTTAGCTACATTCTTTAGACAAAGAAAATGTGACCACCCCTGTCCACCTGGCTAATTGTTTGGGCCACCTCATTAAGGTGAATCATCACTAGTTGATACACAAATGGATTTTCCCCACTTAATCCTGCTTGTTACACTTGTTCACTCAAGAGTTATTCTCATATTTGATGTAGATGCTCAAGGACTGTGTAGGCCTCTGGTGTTTTCTTCTGAGGGAATGGTGGTGGTAGAAACTCCTCTTCTTATGTGATTGTTGGTGTTTTATCCTTCATGATTTTCACCCATGAGGCCAAGGGAGCGTGCCTGAGGATGTCGTTAGAATAGTGAACAATGGCTACCCTTTTGCAAAGTTTTTTCATAAGGCATGGAAAGGGTAGGGTCTTCCTTCCATGTTTATTCTCCTTGAATTGCTCTTCAATTTTCAAATAAATTAGCTGTAAAAGGTTAATAGAAAATTTTCTACTTAGAGAGATGCATGCTTGAGTAAAGAAAGGAGCCACCTTCCTTGGTCTCATTGTTGGCTTGAGGTGATAGGCCAAAATCTTAAAATAAATAAACTTCACTAGTGTGAGTGCATCATACTCCTTACAATCCACCTTGTAGCATCATTGGGTCTATTCCCTTTTTGCCTCAAGATCACCTTTTGTTGATATTTCTGTCAACTATGTTCCAATGTCTGGTAACCCCAGTTCCTGTGCAATAGCTTCTACTAAGTAAGACACTTAAATGTCCTTGATTTTTATAATGGGTTCTAGCCTTCAACTACTCTAGAAAAGATAGGTCTCTCCCATGTACCATTCCCCATTGGACATGATGATTGACCATATAGGAGAGGCTTGCAATTGTGTCTTGACATCTTCTTGAGCTTTTTCCAAAAATGATCCAAAGTTTATCTCTTGAAGAACTAATCTTTGAATTTTTCAAGACATGATGATGTATAAGTAGGCTTGAGTCAGGGTTACCTTAAGCCTTGGAACAAGTCCAGGTGCTTCTATTGATTGGGATTATTTGGTAGGCACTTGTTATTGTAGAATCTATTGAACAAATCCACTTTAGGTTTCTCATGAAGAGGTCCAGTTGCATGGATTACCTTGTATTATTCTTGGCCTTATTCCTACTAGCCCCTTCTAGCTCTAGGTCATTTCTCTCATGGTTGTGAGGGTTGTCCTTCCTATGGATGCTTCTGTTTGGGTGCCATCTATAATCACAATAAGACCATGGATTAGCAATCATTGTGTAATCTTAAAACAATTGGGATACCTTAACAATTGAGAGTAGTTACACTTAGCTAAGTTGTAATTATGATTGATTTAATTAACTTAATTGTTAATTTTATTTATGCATTATCATTGATAAATTATTCTGGAAGTTGTTGGAAGTGTTAATTATCAAAAGAGTTGATATTTTTATGTTGTTAAGGTTACTAATCCTTGGGGGGAGTTAGAAATTTTATTTTTTTTGAAAATTTCATTGGAAACCTTAAGGTTTGCAACCCCCATGATGAATATCTTACCTCTAGTAAGTGTAGGATCAAAAAATGGAATGATTTGGACAAATGGTTTAAAAGTTATGGGCTTTGGAAGGTTTTGGGCTCTAAAAAATTGCAAAAATTCCCCATGTGTTATGAGAAAATTGCAAAAAAATTCCAAAGTGTCTAGCAGTATATATAGTATTTTTGCATTGCATCGACAATGCTTCATTGACATAGCTATTGATCACCATTAACTTTTGTGGACTTTAGTCAAACTTTCAAAATACAAGGAATTTTTTGATGAATTTGGGGTCAAATGAAAACTTAGAAGACCAAGAATAGTATGAAATCATGAGAAGAGGACATTGAAGTTCATAAATTTGAAAAAATGGATAAAAATTAATTTAATGAATGAATGAAATGAAAGATTAAGGAGTATTGAGTGGTTTACATAATGGAAAATATGAAATATAGGATTGTGGCGATGTCAAAGGTAAGTAACCTTAACTAATCAAGCCAAAAGCTATGTAGGTGGGTCCTCCCCATAGCAAGCTCATGTCCTTTTTTCCCTTGCATAGCCTCAACTAGGAGTGCATGGGCCCAATAATTGATTTAATGATCATGACAAGTTAAGGACCAACCTAAAAGAATCCACTCAAGAATCCCAACACATTAGACTAAGACATAGAGCATAACATAGAACCTGATAGTGAGGTGAATTATGGCAACATGGATGGATGATAGAGAAGGTGGAATGGAGTTCCAAACTAAGCTCATAAGAAGTCATTTGTAAAATTTGTTGTTAAAATGACTTGAAAAGTTCCATCCTCAATCCAGACCAAAACCATCCATTTTCAGTGACTTCGCATTGCCACTCTAAGAATGATCCACCCACTCGAGATACAAGAGTTCTTCCACAAAACAACCACTGCTCCATAAAGAGGAGAGAGAGGAGTAGGAAGTGAGAGAGAGAAAGAGAGAGAGAGAGAGGGCCTTAGTTAGAGGGAACATTTAGGCATAGATGCATCTCTTTCAAGTTCCATAGCCAGTGCTTGTAGTTCTTTTATTTATCCAAGGGTGTGCTTTGAATTCCCATAGTTTTTTTTTTTGAAATGGAAATCACACCATAAGAGGATTTATTCATGTCGAAGCGATGTGCTTTGAATTCCCATCATTTTGTTTGAATGATGGGAACCACACCATGCAATGATGTTATTGGTCTTCCTATCATCGGGTGGTATGGAATGGTAAGAAGTCCACAAAAAAGACTCAAGCACTCAAGCAAGACAAAGAGTATAAATAGTATTGAGTCCCCTTGAATTCACACCCTTTACAAACCTTTGGAACGTTCCTAATTTTGAAACTACCCAAGTCACTAATTGATTAAAAGTTTCTTTAATGAAAAGGGAGCTCAAATTCCCAAAACAAGGAAAACCATAGAGTTCATTGGATGGGTAGATAATGTGGACTCACTACCTATTTCATAAAAAATAAACCATGTCAAAGTCATCAGACATTAGAATTCAAAAATAAAAGCCAGACATTGACAATAACACATTAAGCACAAACCATAATTAGTAAATAGCAACAACAACATTATATCCTATGATAATAAAGTAAATTTATTAACAAAAATGAGAAAATATCACACTTAAATAAAAGGAAATAAAATAAAGTAAAATAGATAATAAAGTGTAAAATAATCAAGAAAGTTAAATGGTACTTAAAATGATATAAAATTAGAAAAATTTGAAAATAAAAATTTGTAAAATCAACAATGTGAAATACAAAAAGGTAGAAAAACTAAGAGGCCATGATAATGGTTAGCATGGATGGCCATCTCCCCCATGACTTAATTGGAGGGAGGAGATCCAAAAAATAGAACATGATTGTCCATTTGTTGAGGTAGTAGTTACACTGGCCAGTCTTGGTTCTAGGAAAGGTTTGACTTGTTGGATATTGACAAACTACTTTTATTTGGGCTATTAGGTTTATAAATTATCATGGCTCTAGAGGGAAGTGTTTGATCAATTATATAACATCACTACCACAATGTTTGGAATTTTTTCTTTTGGGGTACATACGTTGAGTTTTAGTAAAGAACCTCATCTCCTGGTTGAAGTTTTACTTTCTTGATTTTAAGGTCATGACACTACTTGCTAAATGCCTTGTTCACATCATTCAAGGATGGGACCACTAAGTGATTTTCATCTACCATGTTTAGATTGATCAATCTTTGCTTTTGTGCTAAACTTAAGTCAAGGTTTAGATTAGGTCATTGAGATTGTATGGACATTTGATTGAATTGGAAGCATTGGACGTTTTTCGTACACTAACTCATAGAGAGAATATCCAATAGGAAGTTTCCAAGCTGAATGGTAAGCCTAGAGAGAATTATTAAGTTTTGTACTCCAGTCCTTCCTATATTTGCTAATGGATCACGTTAGTATTTTTGTAATTTCCTAGTTGGTTACCTTTGCTTGACCATTGATTTGGGGATGGGAAGGTGTTGTTAATTTATGTTCTACCCCCAAGCCTTGCATTAATTTTCTAAATGTAACACCTATGAAATGAGTTCCATTATCAAAAATTAGTGAATGTGGCACTACAAATGTATTCATGATATTTTGTTATATAAATTTGGCAATAGTGGATGATGTATAATTAGTAATGGCTACCACTTCTACCCATTTTGTGTAGTAGTAAATTGCAACTATAATATATCATTTTCCATTAGAAATGGGTGTGATGGGAGCCATGAAGTCAATACCCCATATGTTAAAAGGCTCCAATGATTAAATCCACTATTGAGAACCTTCCATGCAAGTATTCATCCCCTCATCACATTGACAATGTTTAGAAAACTTGACAAACTGGTGGGCATCCCTAAAGATTGTGGGCCAATAGTATCTTGCCATTAGGATTTTTATGGCTATGCATCTCCCTATATAGTGGCCTCTACAAGGTCCCTCATGAGCATCCTAGAGAATGTGCAGTTGATCTTTGTCAAGGACACACCAATGGATTAGGCCATTAGCACACACCATTGATTTTCATGAAGTATTCAACCCAATCAATAAATTGTTGCTTTTTTCTAAAATAAAAGTCTTGTGAAATCTCTTGAGTGAGAAGATATGTGAGGATTCCATTAAATCATATTACTTTTTTAGGCATTTGTTCACATATTGCCCCAGTAAAGAGGAGTTTGTCTAGAAATTGGTCAAAGAGTAGGCTCTCCTTCTCTTTGTTATCCCATCTTAAGTAAGAAATATGATTAGTGATCACATTCTCGATTCCTTTTTGATCTACCAAAGTAAGATCAAATTCTTGCAAGATCAAAAGCCACCATATAACATGAGGGCTCAACTTATTCATAATTAAGTGAATTACACTATATTCCTAGCACATAATGTCTAAAATTTTCTAGTGTGTACACCATTGCCATTAATTCTTTTTCTATGATGGTGTAGTTTAATTGTGCCCCCAAAATGCTTTAGCTTGCACAGTGGATATAATATGGACATTTCTTATGGTCTAGCTATGTGACCACTACTTCCAAAGCATAGTTAGATGCATCTATCATGATATGGAATGGTTTGGACAAATTTGGTGCTCATAGTATTTGGTTTTCTATGATTTTCTCCAATGGCTTTGCAATCTTAGAGAAATTCTTAATAAATTGCTAGTAGTAGCTAGTGTGTTTAAGAAATGATCAAACATCTTTAACAATCTCTAGTGGGTGTGTTTTTCCTTGGATGAGCTTTACCTTAATCCCTTTTTGAAAAATTTGGTGCCCTAGCATAATGCCTTCTTGAACCATGAGATGGCTCTTTTTCTAGTTGAGCCATAGATTTATCTCTACACATCTATTTAGTACTTACTTAAGTTGGTCCAAGGCTTGCTCAAATGTAGCTCCATAGGTGAAGAATTCATCCATGAAAACATCAACACCACTATCATTTTTTTGTTGAAAGATACTCAAGACCAAACATTAAAATGTTGTAGGGTCATTACATAGGCCAAATGACATCTTACAATATGCAAAAGTTCCCTAGGGACTTGTGAATATTGTCTTGGCCTACTCTTCTGGTGTAATTTGTATTTGGTTGTAGCCACTATAACTATCCAAAAAATTATATAATAATGCTTAGATATGGTATCTAACACTTGATCTACAAATGTTAAAGGAAAATGATCTTTAAACATTGTCGTATTTAACAACCTAAAGTTAATGCAAACCTGCCATTTACCACCCTTCTTCGGTACTACTATAGTGGGCTAACCCACTCACTATCCACAATTGGATAGATGAATCCTACCTTGAGGAGTTGCTCTATCTCCTCCTTTATGATTTGTTTTAATTTGAAGTGTAGCTACCTTCTAGGCTTCATGGCCAGGTTAGTGTAGATGCAATGGTGGCATATCCTTGGATCAATTCTTGTTAGCTTTGGATATGACCAAGCAAAGGCTATTGACAATTTATTTACCACTTTCAACAAATTTTCTTTTTGTTTAGAAGCAAGTTTGGCATTAATGATGACAAATTTACCATGCTTTAAAATTGCATACTCCATACCAGCCAATAAAGTTTTTAGTTCTAAGGGCTCTTACTTAAAGTGATCAGGGATCTCCAACTCTCCCCAATAGGTATCATCATCTTCATTAGAGAGTTGGAAATAAACTTGTTCAATTTTTTCCATGTCATTAACATACACACATGTTAGACACTTAGTTGGCTTCATGCATATTTTGTTGCTATCTAAATTAGCTATCATCCACTAGGTTCCCTCTTGCTTTGTGGCTACTACATACAGACACCATTGAATATTATTTTCTTGTGCACACTAATTGTATGGCTTAATATATGTTCTCTTGATGGAACAAATCATTTGCACACAATTGCACCCATTGTTGCTATACACGATGCATGGAATACACTTCTTCTTAATATTTCCCAGATCATTTTCCTTAGATATTTCAAGAGATAAGTCCCTTATATCCATTTTTGCATCAATTGTGCTTAACAAAGCCCTTACCATAATGATGGGGAAGTCACTTTTACAATTTTCAACCTTGATTACCAAAAAAGCAACAGGATAGGACCACCCATAGACCATGGTCACAATGTCTTTTACTAATCTCAAAGGGATAGTAATTGAGTAATTTGATAATTATAAATAGATGTTGCCCTTCTTAAGAAGTGGTAGGTTCTAGGCTTTGTACATATCATGGGAGATGAGGTTAATTCTAAAACTAGAATTAAGAAGCGCTTTGCATGGCTCTTGTCCAACAATCTGTAGATAGATGAGTGGACTTCCTAGATCAAATCTTTTTGTAGGAAAGTTGCCAACCTTAATCTAATTAGAAACACCATGGGTTAACATTATAGTACAAATCTGAGGTGGAACTTGGTTTGAAGGACACTTAAAGGTATTTGATGCAGAGGGTGAGGGTGATGGAGATCCAGAACGATCAGTCGAAGTAGGTTGTAAGGGCTAAAGAGGCTTGCTAGGCTAGAAGAAAGGCTCTTTCCTTGAACAATTATCTGGACCACTTAGTTAAAAAATCGATTGTGAATGCACAACCCTTGTAGCATTTCATTGTTGTGGTTATGGAGGAATTTGACCTTGCATGGATGGAGCAGGAGGTAATTGAGTTGAAGGTGGAAGTGTAGGTGAAAAGGGATGTGAAGGATGATAAGGATATGGATATGGGTTTTCTCCTTGAGTAGATGATGAATATGTTTGGTGATATTTTGGAGGATAATAGTAATGTTGGAATGATTCATGACTTGTAGAACTTCTAGGGGAGATGGGCTACTAAACATAGTACCCGTATGGAATTGGTTGCCTATAAGGATACTACTACCTTGGCAGTGGCATTCCCCACAATTGTGATTAATATGAATGTTGGTATTATTTGTATGGTTGTGGAGGAGCTCCACTTGGGTAGTAAGCTTGTTGTTGCTAGTGGAACTATCTTAGACTACCTTGAGGATAAGACAATCATCTTGGAGCTTGCCTACGTGCTAGGTGAGGATTCAAAGTGTACAATCCATACTCTTGTAAGTGTGACACCACAAGGAAACATTTGTTTGGATGTTCATATTGATAGATGTCACATTTAGTTTCATTATTAGAGTCAGACTCCATAACTTCCTCTACTACAATAGCGTTGCCATTACCTATTTGGTAGGTGCATTTAGCTTCTTTTTGTCATCTGCGATTATAATCACTATTTTGCTCTTTGGATTTTTTAGCAATCTTTAAAGTGGTTTGAAAATTTTCATCTAAAGAGTCCCATAACTTATCAACCTTGGCCAAAATATTAGAAATAGATTTTTGGATGGGCAAGGTCTTTCTGTTCACTACTTCATCAAGTGGTGACTCCTCCTAGTCACAAAATTAAACCTCACATTTTCTGATGGATGTGTTCCTATTATATTCTTTGGCACTTTCCCTCTTTCATAGCTTACCTTCTTCTTTTTCTACCTACTTAATTAACCTTTAGATCTGATGAGCTCCCATTTCAGAAAATCTTCCTTGGGCATACACCCCAAGGGATCTTCTTATTTCTGCTCTAAGCCCATCTATGATGTGGTGAAGTTGTTCCCTCTAAGAGTAACCATGGCCAAGGCATTGGTGTAGGAGTGAATAGTATTGGCCCATGGTGACATCCAAGGGTTCATGTACTTCTTATTTCCAGCCTTCGATTTGACTTTTCAAATTATATACTCTAGAGTACATCTGGTATTTCTCATTGAATAGTTCTAACATGGTACTCCACTTGCAGATAGGCTCCAACTCTAAGGATTAGTACCAACTTTCAGTTTTCTTAATTAGTGTCCTTGGGAAAAGCTTGACATTTTGCCACTCGTTCTCTATGTTCTATAAAGCACATGTGTCTTGAAAAGCTTGTAGATGTGTTTATAGATCAGAATTATATCCCCCTCAATTCTTGGGATATTGTTCATGTCTATGTGCTTCAGCCATCTATCCTTCATATGCTTGGTTTGGATTTTTACTGCCTCCACAATGTTGAGCATACTTTGAGTTTCCAATAAAGGTTCATCATCATCATGGTGTTGATGACATCAATGACAGTTTCAACCACCCATTCAATTTTGATGGCCTTCATGACCATTGTTATTTCATTGAACACCTTCATCACAGTTTTTTTGATGGTGAATTCCATGAGAACTATCAGATGAAGAGGAATGTTTGAAATCAGATAAAGGAAGACTGCCACCACCACTGTGGTGTCTGCCACCACTCATACACTTATTATAATCACCATCCTTAGATCCCTTATTACTATGATGTTTACCCTAGTCCCTACCTTGACTCTCACTCTTTCTTGATTCTAGTTTATGAAGAGTTGATTGTAGGGTCAAGTTCACACCCTCTCCATCGGTAGTAGGGGGTGGAGAATCTTCATGTTGAGAACCTTTCAAGAGAGGATCCTCATTGTCCTCTTGATCTAGTAGGAACAAGGGGTTAGTGTAATGTTTTCCCTTTGTAGCTTCATGAAGATTCTCTTGAAATTTATCTCTTTTACATTGTGTTTTAGTGGGACATTAGTTCTAAGTGTCTTATCCATCCACAATGTACTCCTCATGACGATCTACTATGCCCAACTTCTTAAGGGTTTTAAATAGCATTCTAGGCACAAATCTATCAAGGGGCAAGACAGCGTTGCCCTCCATATCATGTGATCACATTTGCTCACCCTCATGTAGGATGAAGGTGAAATTTGGCACAAACTCATTTGGATTAGTGTATACTAGCTTCCATTCTTGTGGGATTGGTAGTTTAGTATCTTTGGGCTTTCGAGAAGAAGAAGACATTTTGCAAAACAAAATGAAATTATTAGTGTACTTTTATAATTTTTATGTATAGTGGGAATGGTATTGACCTTTAAGTTTGTACAATGATATTAGTGATATTCACTTAGATCTAAATAGTGCACATTCCACAAACAAAGTCCCTGGCAATGATGCCAATGATGAGTGGCAAGGTACACTATATGCCCAACCATACGAATCACAAGCATTTACATATGATCTAGTTGAATTCCATGGACTTTTTCATTTCTAGTTCACTAGCCTTTTAGGAAGTGAATCTAGCCTTAAGGTCAATTGTTGTCTTCCCAATTACACTTGTGACATTCATTGGTATGGTTAAGTGTAACTAAGGCATTCGATTTGTATCATTTTTATGTTTTATAGTTGGGTATTTGAAATGTAGATAAAAAGAAATTTAATTAACTAATCTAAATTAACTAATCATTTAACTAATCCTAACATAAGTATCCATTCTCACTTTTAGTACATGTCCTAAACTCACGTATCCACTACTGGGCAACAAAACACTACGCTACTAGGCATACCAAGTAATAACGCTAGTGGGATTAACAGGAAAATATGTGTTATGCTTGAAGCGGTCATACTTATGTATTTAATATATCTAGCTTAATTACCTTAATAACTCAATTGTTGGAAAATATTTGCAAAATAATTCAGAACAATTAACAAATAATTGAAAACATTAAATGCATAAATAAAATAGCTAATCTATCCAAAGTGCTGCAAGGTTTATTAGAAAGCTCATCTTTATTGCCACACACATTGTCGTGCTTAGGTACAACAATGCTCAAATAAAGATCTATACACTCAATGACTGCTACTATGGGCACTCAAGGGAAAAAATTCTAACTTTCAAATAAAAAATGCAAGAGCTTTGCTGCTACTAAAATCTAAATTTCCATAAATGTAGCTGATAGGTGCATACTTATAGGCGATAGACAGTCACTGCATTAATAGGGCCTCATCCACATAGGGTGAGATGTGTCAATGAGGCCTTGTTGATGCATCTTAGCCTCGTCGATGCCTCTTAGCCTTGTCGATGCATCTTTTCCTACACCAATGAGGCCCTATCAACATAGCCAACCAACGATGACTCATCAATAATTACATGGTTCTAACTTGAGAAAATAATTCATTAGTATTAAGTATGTTGAACTGCTTTGAAAGAGTAATATCTTCCATCATGTTTTTTAAATTAGATATATGTAGAAAGCTTAAATAACTCTCTGAACCTTTTGTGTATTGGTATATTCATAGCCATATTCATCTATTTTTCATAAGCTATGATACATTCTAATAAAGACATCTTTGATACTTTTATTTCTTCCACTTTTTAGGGTATCAAATTTTTATTTGTAGATTAGTTGCTACAATTGTTTATTTTACAAGATTTCCTTATATTCTAATAAGAGATTATTCTATACATTTTTGGTAATTGTATGCAATTTGTATTTGCTAAAAGTAACTTATGAGATACTAGACAATAGCATCATGAGAGCCAAATTGTAATTCTTCTTTTTTCTTTCATATTTTTTTGATTTGTAATCTAGTGAGATCTTCAAAATCATGGATGAATTAAAAACCTATTTCAACTATTTCCCAACAATTATTATGCTTAAGGAGGTCTGTAATCATCCTTGTCCATAAGCTAAAATCTTGAGAGTCATTGAAGATGATGGAGCATCTAGCTATCTTTTGGGATCATTTCTATAGATGAACTTAGTTCTTTGATACAATGTGAAGGAATTTTAGGTAGTAAAAGAATTGCTTTGTTATATTAACTTCATAAATAATTAAACAATAAAATTATATTTTAGAAAACTTAGGAAGTTATCTACAATTTAGAAAAAGGAAGATCTAGAAAAGATATCTAAACCCTGAGGTTATGCTATGTTCCTTCAGATCTATTAAAAATTATGATAATTTTGCTAGTGAAACTTTGAGAGATGATAACTTAAAAGTTGTTATATTTCTTATACTAAAATTTTAAGTAAATATTTTCATAGGTATTAGAATTTAAATAAATTTGAGATCACATAAAATTGTTATGGGACGAGAGAAAAATAATTAAATCATTGAATATCTTTCATTGTGGTAAAATTTTAAGACTTATAAAATCTAAGAAATTACAAAGGAAATTTCTACCAAATCACATTTGTTATTGAGATGAAATTTTAGCTGTAGGTAACTACCTATTCTACATTTCTAATAAACTTTTAATATTTGAAAAATGTGTTAAAATGACTAAGATATAATGAAAATATTGAATGTCCCCAATTCTAACTATTCAACTTTGAAGATTGAGTAAATATTGATGAATGATGTTGATAAATATATGAATTGATGAAAGATTGATGAATTAATGATGAAATAATCAAATTCATGCTAAAATTATCTTAATGATTCTATGATACAAATTTCCAAGAGATGCCTTATATATATATATATATACCAAGTGAGGAAAAATTTACTAAAAATAATACAATATAGCCCAAATGACAAAAAACATAAAAAATTATATATATATATATATATATAGCTACATAGCTACATTGAGTCAAAATAACATTACAAATATCCATAAATTTACAAATTCGATACATTTTATTAAGATAAACTCACATTGTATAATAAAAATAAAAAATTATTATCTTCTACTCTAGAATAGCCAGCATTAACATGACTAAAAAAAGCCTAAGGAATCTCCCATAGGGGTATGGTAACCTTGAAATAGTCAAAATGGTAGAGAAAATTATTAGATCTCTAGATAAACATGGTTATACTTATTTAAAAATTTAATGAAATTATTATAGTAATATGACAAATTATTTAAATTCAAATTTAAATCTATGGATAAAATATTAATCATTAAATATTAAATTAAATTTTAAAATTTGAAAAAACATGTAAGGTAGAAAATAAATTCTACAATTAGAATATAGATTATGATATCAAAAAATTTATAGCAAATGCATGAAAGATTAATACAACAAAAAAATTAATGTCATGCACTAACTTTAAAACATATCATGAAGTTATCAAAAAGAATTTTTTGAAAAATTCATATATTAGATGAAATATAAAGCTTAAACCATACAATCCGACTATTTCTAACAAAATTTTAGGATGATGGGACTAAAATAGAAAAATAAAAGCTTAGCTTTGTATTGATCCACAAATCTTTACTACTAACTCTATAGGCTACTGAAGTAGTTTTCTAGCCCAAACACTAAGGAGATATACCTCCTCTAATATGTTCCTATGCTAAGATTTTTTTTATTTTTGGTAATTATTTAAAGAATGCTTAATATAAATATTGTTCCACTTTAGTTTCCTTCTCCTATGCCTATAAAGTTCTAAACTAATCTATGAATGATGTATGGGTAATAGGTGTATGGGAAGCTAAAGTATCTAGCTTAGGGAAATTAAGTGGTTGTTGAAGATTACATACATTATTATTTTTCTTAGATTCTTTTAGGTAAACTCAATTCCATAAGAGCCTCAAATTCCTTTGCCTTTTATTTTTATTTTAACTCTCATAACTTTTACCTCTTCAATTTAGGATCCTTTAGGTTGTTGGTATTCCAAGTCCTTTATATATCTATCTAGCTTGTCAATATCTGCACTTGAATATAAAAAAAATATAATCAAAAGTAAGATCAATATTCATAAGAGAAAAAGAGGGAACACTAAAAGTTTCATTATTACATAACTACCCATAAGACAACTGAAGCTTAAGAAAATATGCATTTGTGGTTATTAATTTGCTATTTTTTATGTAATAATAAAACTTTTAGTAACCACAGATGCATTTTTCTTTGCAACTGAAACTTTTAGTGTTCCCTCATTTTCTCTAATGAGGGAACACTAAAAATTGCTATTATGAAATTAAGCAAATTATCAACTCTAACTAAAGCTTACCAACTCTAACTAATTCAAATTAGCAACCACATATGCAATTTTCTTTGCAATTGAAGCTCCACTCAAGATGCTATGCTTTCTAAGCTAGCCATTTAATTAGTTAGAGTTAATAATTTGCTTAATTTCATAATAGCATCTATGGTTGCTAATTTGCTATTTTTTTAATTTGACATTCTTAAAAAGGCCTAACATAGTTATCATGTTTAATGGGATGTTTTGAAATTCCAAGCTTGAGCTTTGTGATAAAAATTATAGTTTTATATTCAACATGAAATTACTATGAATTAATTAATTTTCCTTCCCTAGATTGACCCTTAGTTAATTTTTTAAACTTAATCATTGACTATATGTTGTTTGATAATAATAGTAACAATAGTTACTAATGAATAATTCATAATTAATGACTTGGAAAAATGTGTTCTAAACATAACCTCATCACTT
>MNCI01018050.1:0-14695 GCA_015680685.1 Gnetum montanum | reverse complement strand
ACTTTATAAAGTTACCCATTGATCTCCATAAAATACTTGGCTCAGTGAAGAAACTATTGTTTCTTCTTAAGGTTTAAATCTTATGGTGTTTGTTGGGTAAGGAGATAGGTAAGAATGCTACTGTACTAGTTTGTCTCCATGGGTGATTGATTATTCACTACACTAGCAAAGAGGAATTTATCAGGGAAATGATCAGAAATTGGATACTCATCCTCTTTGTTGTCCCATCACAATCAAGATAAATGATTAGCAACTACATTCTTGGTGCCCTTGCGATTGATCATTGTTAAATCAAACTCTTGTAAGATTACAAGCCATCGTATGATACGAGGGCTTACCATTGGCTTATTCATGAGGAACCGAATTGCACTATGATTTGTATGTATATATACTTTATATCCCAATACATAGTGTCTAAACTTTTCTAGTGCAGACACTATAGCCATTAATTCTTTCTCTATGGTAGTGTACTTAATTTTTGCACCAACGATACTTCTACTTGCACAGTGGATGTAATAAAGACACTTCTGGTCATCTAATTGTGTAAGTATGGGTCCTAAAGCATAGTTGGACATGTCAGTCATGATATGGAATGGTTTGGACTAGTCAAGAGCTTGTAGAATGGGTGTTTTTACTAGCTTCTATTTTAGAGTTTGGAAAGCTAATTCACATTCCTTGGTCCACTCAAAACGTATGTCCTTTATTGTTAATTCTACTAATGGTTTGGCAACCTTTGAAAAGTTCTTAATAAATCTCCTATAGTAGCTAGTATGTCCAAGGAATAATCAAATATTTTTAATAGTTTCTAGTTGATGGGTAATTCCTTGGATAATTTTGATTTTCTTGGGGTCTACCTCTATCCCTGTGTGTGATATTTTGTGCCCTAGTAGTATGCCTTCTTGGACCATCAAATGTCTTTTCTACCAGTTGATCCTCAAATTGGTTTCTACAAAACTTTTTAACACTTGCTCTAACTAGTCCAAGGATTGATCAAAGTTTGCTCCATAAGTGGAGAAGTCATTCATAAAGACCTCCATGCATTTCCCTATCTACTGTTGGAATATGCTTAGAACTAGTCGTTGAAACATTCCAGGGGCATTTCACAAGCCAAACAACATCTATTTGTATGCAAACATTCCCAAAGGACTGGTGAACATAGTCTTGGCTTGGTCTTCTAGGGCTATTTGTATTTGGTTATATCCACTATATCCATCCAGAAAACTATAATAGCGATGCCCTGCGATGGTGTCTAAGACTTGGTCAACAAATGACAATGGAAAGATATCTTTGAATGTTGCCATATTTAGTAGCCTAAAATCTATGCACACCCTCCATTGGCCTTCATTTTTATGCACAATAACTAAGGGTCTAACCCATTCGATATTCGCAATGGGGTATATGAACCTAGCCTTGAGAAGTTGTTTGATTTCTTCCTTAACTACTTGCTTCAGCTTAGGGTTCAATCGCCTTTGCAGCTATCTTCGAGGCTTTAAGGAGGGGTCAGTGTAAATTCTATGTTGGCATATCCTAGGATCTATTGTAGTTAATTCAATGATGAGTGGTGAGGTACCCCTACACTAAATCATACGAATATGAGTATTCACGCATGATTCGATTAAACTCCACAGATGAGCTAGTTGTGGTATCTAGATCGTTACACGTTGATCGCAGTTTGTTGTCTTTTCACTTGGACATGTATTTTCTTTGTCACATATGGTTTAGTCTAGAGTGAGGCATATGATGTGATCCTAAAATAGTGCTACTCCTAGAGATAATGGAAAATAATCTTGATTAAAATAATAAGCAATAGTAAATGAAGTCTAAGCTAGCCTAAGTGCAAGGAGTATTTATTACTCAATCATCCGTACACATCTTGGACCTTGTGCATGACTGCTACTAGGATTACCAAGCGTAGATCCTAGGTACGCTACTAGGTTACCAAGTAGTTACACTTGAATGCTCGTGATTAAGTTGTACTCATTCTGCAGTTAACAACAAGAATAGTAAATGATGGTAAATAAATATTAACTAAGAAAATAATAAATAATAGTAATAATTAACAATAACAATTAAATAATTAAAACTAAGTGAATGCTACAATGATGAAGTAATCTCAATCTTTATTGCTGATCATGTGTGTGTCCAAGTACGTCACACTGGAATAAAGGTTTTGTACAATTACAAGCATCACACTGAGGGCATGCACTTGGGAAAATATTCTAACTCCTATGGGAACAAACTGCAAGAGCTTCCTTAAAATTAACCCAAAAGATACCTAAGTGTGATGGAAGCACACTTATTGATAGGCTAGAACAGACACTGCGTAAACGAGGCCACGTAAATGCATGGATGGATGCATTGACGGGGCTACGTATACAGGGCCATGTTAATGGGGCCTAGTTAACACAGGTTTGATATTTGGGGTCCAATAATAGGGGTTCAATAACAGGAGTCAGACCTGGTGTCTTGTATCAGGGGTCCGATAATAGGGGTCTGATAATAGGACCTGACAGACCATAACTTATCATACCCCTATGATTGAATAACAACTCGTCCTCGAGTCAAAGAAAGTGAGGAACAAGCTCAATTGATTACAGAATGGATAGGTATGGGATTATTAACTAACTGAGAATTTATTCATGCCGTAGTGGAGAATTAAACAAAATTTGGATACAAACACAAAAGATAAAACTTATGGAACTCATGGGGTTCCTGGTAGTGGTGGCTCCTCCATGGGTTCCTTTCCTTTGTTCTATGTGCTAGGATTCTGAGATTGATACCATTGAAGAAGCACCAAAAATTTCTTCTCTTCTATCCATGGATTAGGAGCCATCCATACTGATGTTCCAATGTTTGACAGATTTGACACTTTCCATGGACATGATAGCTATGGGAACACTTGATTGGCCTTGAAATGCATGCCGCAGTTAGCTGTCATTCCTCTTCATAGGCTCAGGCCCTGACCTCTCCTCCTTTTGCTTGGATAGATTATGTAGAAATAGGAGTTCATGATGGATGCTAAATGATTATGCCTTTTTCTTTGCATGTTCTGCATAAGGTCCTTGGCCTCTGATTCCCCTAGGTTGTTCAGTTGCACCTTGAGAAGGTCCTTCTTGTCTTCTTCTTTTAGGGGCCATCTATAATCATAAAAAGATCAATTGTTAGTAAGGTTAATGAAAAAAGTTGAATGATTTCATACCTTAATCATTGCCTTTAATAAATGTTGAATTCTTTGCTTAGTATGATTTTAGAGTTAGAAATTTTTTCATGGATGTTGCCCTAAAAGTTTAATGTCAAACCTGGTTTTTTTAGGTGACACATAAAAGGACCTAGTTCTGAGGAATGTTTGATAAAATTATGAAAAAGAAAAGAATAGATTTGACAATGAAGTGCTCAGAGGGTATAAGATGATGTGGTGGTGTGAAACTAGTACAAATTACAAAAGTCACGCAAGTGGGTCCCCCCTGAAGTAGGTTCCAACCTATAATGCCCTTGCATAACCACACCTTAAAATGTCCGTAGGTACTAGAAGGGTTAAATGTAATCTATGTCAATGGAAAAAAACACACACATGTTGATACCATCATGATGAGACATGAATTCAATGCTATAGAAGACACAAGTCACAATTACATGAACAACAAGATGAGGCAAATTGTAGAAGGGATTGTAGAGATTAGGACATGAGATAACTGAATCAGGGCAAAATGAATTCTTAGTGTAAGGCATGATTAATGTGTCATTAACCTATCACTCAAAAATTAGGACCAAGACTATTCCTCTGATCAGTGACATCGCATTGTTTTTTCTCAATGATAGACAACAATAAGAGCATCATGACAGCAAGGTGTACAATCACTTAGCATTTTGTTCAAGGGAGGAGTGATTTGGAATTTCTTTGTAACACTTTGATCTTGATCTTTTCTTTTTCTTTTTCTTCTTCTTCTTCTATTTTTCTTTTCACTTTTTTTTGACAAAGTACTTAATCTAGAGAAGCCACCTACCTTCAGGCATGGGTGCATGTCTTTCTAGTGGGATCCCCTAGAATAGCGTTAGGTTCTTTATTGGGTGCCTTTAATACTCTTACTTTCATTTTTCATTAGATCTACAAGGATCTTACTACAACCAAGCTACATGATAGAACCTATAGATCTCACCAAAGAGAATCCACAAGTTCCCTTGATGTCACACCTTGGCCATTCCCTCTTAGTCCATCCTTCTTTACTCTAGGAATAATGAGCAAAAAATTACTTTAAGTTTTAATGATGTCAAGAATATCATCGTACCCAGAGTAGAACCTCTTATTAATAGAATGGTTGGGTGGATGTGATGGGCTTACTATTCAAATAATTAGTCACCTGAGACTTGATGGCATAGAATAACACCTCAACCAATGAGTCACATGAGTTTTTTATTCATAGATGATATTACTCATAAAAAGATAAAACAATAAATTAAAACGTGAAAAACTAGAAAACAAAGAGTTAACAAATTAAAGAAACAAAAAAATATTTATTAATTTTGTGATGTTAGAATGGAGGATACCCCCCATAGCTAAATCATTGAGCATGACTAGAATTAATAAATGGAAGGTTAGGATCCTTGCATGTTGTAAATATTGGGACTTGATCATACTTACCCCGTTGGGGTTCACACACTTGATTAAAGTTGACATAGTGGGGCAAGTTATAAGGTGTGGTTAATTTATAAGGAGTTGAACCACTATGCTATTTACAACTATAAGATGGTATGAAAGGATCAACATGTCTCCCCATGTGACAATATTCATTAGGCCTCATGGTTGTTGGAGTATTGAGTGGTGGCCTTGATAAGCTAACATGAGGCATTGGGTTCGAAGAGGAAGATGCATCATAGTGTTGGATGTGTGTTGAGTCGGCGAATGCAATGGTTTCTAAACTATGGTGTCCCTTTCAATGGTTATGTCTAAAGAAGGGACACCTTCGATGTTGTGAAAGACCTACACTGCTATTAAAAGTAGAAACACAAATAATGTTTGTGGGTTGTTTTTGTGGTTCAAAGACTTCTAGCACAACTAGTGACGATGTAGAAGAGGGTGAAGTATGAGAATATTGAGGTTGAGGAGAAGTGTAAGGCACATGAGGTGGTGATCTTGTTGGAGAGGACATGGGTGGATAGTTCTTGGGAGAATGATAACGATGAGGTGAGGTAGAGGATGTCGATCCCGTTGGAGAAAAAAGATGTTGAAGATAATAAGAATTTGTCATTGGAACATACAAAGGGTGTGGTCTAGTTGGTGGTGGCCTTCCCCATGACTGAGGTTTTTACCACTGTGGTTGAACCAAATATTTCTATACAAAATTTGGATGTAACATTCCTTCCCAATGCTCATGTAAATGTGAAAAAACTAGAAATTGGCCTTTGGGATGATCGTACAGATAGACGTTGCATTGATATGTGAAATTGGTAGTTGAGTTCTTATTTTTATTATCTTCTACCCTTTGTTTTGATTGTTGTGTGGTGTCCTGTCCTGTTTCTTAATTTGGCATAGTTCTTCCTCTAATAATGTTGGAATATTCTCCACATATTTCATGTACCCAATCCATCATCTTATTGATCTTTTCCTCAATTTCATCTAGTGATTGTAGGATTGGCAAAGATGATTCCACCTCCTTGAAGTGAGTTGATTTCTCCTCTTCATGATCATGGACCCTCGTTAAGTTGAGATTTTTGTCCTGTTAAGAACTTTCGACATTCTTCCATTTAGCTATTTCTCCTTCTTCTTTTGCTACCTGCTTAATAAGCTCTTAGAGTTGATGGGTTTGCAGCTCATATAGTTGACCTCTGGCATACATCCCTAGGAACTCTCTTGTTTCATTACAGAGTCCATCTATGATATGGTACATTAGGCTTTCCTTGGAGAACCCATGGCCTAGGTAGTTGTTTAAAAGTGCATAATATCTTTCTAAGGCCATGTCCAAGGGTTCATGGTGTGCTTGTTTCCACTCTTGGATTTGTCTCCTCAAGGCTAATACTCTCGCATAGGTTTGATATCTTTCATTGAAGAGTTCTACCATTGTCGGCCAACGTCAAATTGATTTGGGTTTTAGGGACCTATACCATACTTTTTCTTGGTTGAGTGTCACAAGAAAGAGCTTAAGTTTTTTCCATCCATTATTGATATTGTTCCATACATAGGAATCATGGAAGGCTTATAGATGTTGTTGCGGGTCTAAATCATAGCCTCTTGAAAATTTGGGAAAGTTGTTTAAATCAAGCATGGGTAGAAAAATTTCCTTACTATGCCTGAGGCCTATTTGAATAGCCTATTTTATATGCATTAGGTTATTAGTGGCCAATAGGGGTTCATCATCACTAGGTAGGTTATGAGTTTGCAAGTTGGGATGATGTTGTCTTTGTTCATGTTGGCATTTCTGACTTTTTTTGTGGGTTCGATTTCTATTTCTATGCTGACCCCTAGAGAGATGATCATCCCTGTCACAACTTGATGTTGAAGGAGTAGAGGAAGAGAAAGAGCTGGAAGATTTGTCATGACTTTTGTAAGTATCTCAATCATCCTTGGATAAATTTTTGTTAATTATTGAGAAGGTCCTAGGCCTTAAGGGCCCCCTCATTCTATGGGATGTCCCATCCTCGCTAGAGGTGTTAGAGTTGGATGACGAGGATCCTCTAGTATCGTTGGGGTATCTATGAACATATGAAACTCCTACATAAGATTGAGTACTCCAAACTTCTTCGTTGGTTCTCCAATGAATTGCCTCACTAGATGTTGCATTATCACTATCTTGTGAAAGAGACATGGTTGTAAATTTGTGTGTGATTTAATTGCAATTATTATTATTATCTCTCTTTTTTTGAAATATATGTCATTAATACTTTGTTATAGTGATCTTGTATGATGTAATTAATCTATAAAACTAGCACAGTCCCCGACAACGGTGCCAATGATGAGTGGCGAGGTACCCCTACACTCAACCATACAAATACGAGCATTCACGCACAATCTAGTGGAACTTCACAGAAGGGCTAGTTGTGGTATCTAGATCATTACACATTGATCGAAATTCGTTGTCTTCCCACTTCGACTAGTATTTGCTTTGTCATGTATGGTTTAGTCTAGAGTGAGGCGTATGATGTGATCCTAAACTAGTGCTACTCCTAGAGACAATGGAAAATAGTCTTGATTAAACTAATAAGCAATAGGAAATGAAGCCTAAGCTAGCCTAAGTGTGATGAAAATATGTTCCTTAATCATCCATACACATCTTGGACCTCATGCATGACTACTACAGGGATTACCAAGGATAGATCCTAGGTATGCTACTAGGTTACCAAGTAGTCACACTTAAATGCTCGTGATTAAGTTGTACTCATTTCATAGTTAACAACTAGAATAGTAAATGATGGTAATTAAATATTAACTAAGAAAAAAATAAATAACAATAATAATTAATAATAAAAATTATATAATTAAAACTAAGTGAATGCTGCAATGATGAAGTAATCTCGATCTTTATTGCTGATCATGTGCATGTCCAAGTACGTCACACTCGAATAAAGGTTTCATACAATTACAAGCATCAAACTACAAGCATGCACTTAGGAAAATAGTCTAACTCCTATAGAAATAAACTACAAGAGCTTCCCTACAATTAACCCAAAAGATACCTAAGTGTGGTAGAAGCACACTTATTTATAGGCTAGAACAAACGCTACGTAAATGAGGCCATGTAAGTGCATGGATGGATGCGTCGACAGGGCCACGTATATGAGGCCATGTTGATGGGGCCTTATCAACATGGCCTAGTTAATGCAAGTTTGATATCAGGGGTACGATAACAGGAGTCAAACCTAGTGTCTTGTATCAAGGTTTTGATAACAAGGGTTCGATAATAGGGGTCTGATAATAGGACCTGATAGACCGTGACTCATCATTCGGGATATGACCAAGCATAGGCTTTTGATCATTTATTTATTATCTTCAGTAGTTCTTTTTTCTATTGAGGATCAAGCTTATCATTGATAATTACTAATTTTCCATTTTTAAGGGACATGTATTCCATACAGGCGAGCAATGGTTTTAGCTCGAGGGATTCTTGCTTAAATTTCTCAAGGATTTCCAAGTTGCCCTAGTTGATATTTTGAAGGTTAAGACTTGGAAGTTGACTGTGGACTTACTCTAATGCATCTATGCTATCGATCTAAGCATAAGTCAAACCCTCAATTGGTTCCATACATATGAGTGAACTGCTTTCTTGATCAGCTACCAGCCATTGGCCATCTTCCTATTGTGTGGCTATTACATACATGCATCTTTGTATGTTAATCACTTGTGCACACTGATTGCATGCAGGAAATGTTAAACTTTGTAAAAAACATGGCGTCTACATGCAATGACACCCTATGTCACTGTATGCAATGCATGGAACTTTCTTCTTCTCAATATTTTTGAATGTATTTTTCTTTGATATTTCTAGGGAAAGATCACAGATTCCTAGGTATGCGTCAATGGTGCTTAGCCATGCTCTTCCCATTATGATTGGGAAGTTTCCCTTACCATTTTTCACTTGAATCACTAGGAAGTTAGCTAGGTATGACCACCCACAAATAGTGGTAACAATGTATTCCACCAATCCCAATGGGATAGTGATGGACTAGTCAGCCAACTCTAGATGGATGTTGCTAATTTTTTAATGGAGATAGGTTCCAGGCCTTGTACATTTCTTGAGAAATCAAGTTGAGACAGGAACTTGAATCCAAAAGAGCCTTGCATTATGCATTTTTAGTGATTTGTAAGTATATCAGAGGGTTTCCAGGATTAAAGAATTTCCTGGGAAGGTGGCCAGCTTTGATCCAATCAATGATAACATGTGTTAGCATGACTATATGCATTGAGTGTGGTGGTTGAGTTGAAGGGGGCTCCAAAGTTTTGATTGATACTGAGGAATCTAAGAAATCAACTGTTTATGATTGCAAGGGCTTGGTTGGACTATTGGTTCTAAAGAAAGGTCTTTTCTTCATGTGGTTATTGGAAAAAATAGTAGGTTGAGAGTTAATAACCCTTGTGGCATTATGTTGCTGTGGCTAGTTAGGGATTTTACCTTGCATCGTGGGAGCAGGTGGTAGTGGAGCTATTGGTGGAAGTGATGCGGCCGAATGAGAAGAATGATATGCTTGCAGAATATTACCTTTAGAAGAGGGAGTCCCATAATACTTGTGGGCTTGGTAGTGAGGTTGAGAAGTGACGTGATTAGTAGTCACATGGGGAGATTGGTTGTTGCATGTAATATCCATATGACTCAGGTTGCTGGTAAGGATACTATTGCCTTGGTGGTGGCATTCCCCAAGATTGTGGGTGCTTCCACTATTGATATTTCTCAATCGGTTATGGTGGAATTCCACTGGGATAATATGTTAAGGGTTGGTGGAACTACCTTAGGTTACCTTGAGGATAAGGTAACCTTTGGGGTGTTTTCCTTTAGTTTAATTGTGGGTTGAGTGCATACACCACAGACTCCTGTAGATGTGAGATTATAGGAAAAGATCCCTTAGGATGGTCATATTGACATATCTCACGTCCACTATCATTGTTTGTTTCCGAATCCACAACCTCTTCAATGGTGCAAACTTTGCCCTTACCCTTGCTACGTGCATGTTCAGCCTCTTTCTTTTTTCTTTTCTCACTACCTTGATCTCTAGACTCCTCTACTATTTTAAGGATAGTTTCAACTCTATTGTCTAGGGAATCCCACATTTGGTCTACCTTTGTTGAGACTTCTAATGTCATCTTTTGGATAGGAAAATTTTTCCTATTCACCATTTCTTCGAGTGGTGACTCTTCTTCATCCTCACAAAATCTTACTCCCCTCTTCCAAAGAGAAGGATCTCAGTTATACTCTTTCACACTTTCTCTCTTCTGCAGCTCACCTTCTTCCTTAGCAACTTGCTCCAATAGTCTTTGAATTTGATGGAACCTAAGCTCAGATAGTCTTCATTGGGAATATGTCCCAAGGGTTCTTCTCGTTTCATGCCTAAGCCCATCCACGAGATGGCGTAGTTGATCCCTTTGCGAATAACCAGGGCTAGGACAATGATGTAGCAGTGCATAGTATTAGCCCATGGTAGCATCCAAGGGTTCATGTCCTCCTTGTTTCCAGCCTTGGATTTGCTTTCACAAGTTAGATACTTGGGAGTACATTTGGTACTTGTCATTAAATAGTTCTAACATAGTACTCCACCTATGAATATATTCCAATTCTAAAGACCGGTACTAGCTTTCTACTTCTTTAACTAATGTCCATGGGAATAAATTGAGTTATTTCCATTCGTTCTCTATATTCTATAAGGCACACGCATCAAGGAATGCTTGTAAATGATTCTAAATATCAGTGTTATATCCCCCTTCAAATCATGGAATATTATTCATATCTAATCTCTTGATCCTACTATCTTTCTAATGCCTTTTTGGAATTCTAACAACCTTAGTTATGTCCAACATACTTCAAGTAGTGAGGAGGGGTTCATCGTGATCATCTCTTCCATGGCTTCTATGATGCCTACGTTGTTCCCTACTCTCCCTTCTTCTATGTTGTGACTCTTTAGAGTGCCCTCATCCCCTTTCCTAGCTATTTCATTATGACTTCCACTTTTCCTACCTTTAACCCCTTGGTCTTTTCCCTTATGACTACATCTGGATATTGAAGGAGAGGGTGAAGGAGATGATGAAGGTGAAGAAGAAGGAGAACCGTCACCATGATAGTGTCTACTACCTTCTCTTTTGCCATCTCAGCCCCGATTGCGATTGCGATCAGAATGTCCACCTTTATCATGAGTTTGTGTCCCTTTTTTAGACCCTTTATGCCTATGGGTATCAGAACCTAGGTTAGGAATAGTAGAATGAAGGTTCTAATACGCAACCCCTTAGCCAAAGTCAATGGAAGAAACATCGTTGTGTGGCTGACTTCCTGAGATAAGTTCACCACCCTCATTTTCACTTAAGACATGTGGGGCATCCTGGGATCACTTACCCTTCAAAGACTTATGATGTCTCTCCTATTGCAATTCCCTTTGACGTTGTGCCTCTATGGGACAATATTCTCTCAATTCATGGTCTTTCACAACATATTTTACATGTAAGTGCGACATGCCAATTTGTGTGAGGGCACAAAGAAGCATGCTTGGAATTGAATAATCTAGAGGTAACACTATGTTACCTTCTAAGTATCGTCAATGTAGTTGTTCATCTTGATGGAGGATAAAGGTGAAGTCTAGTATATACTCATCGAGATGAATATAAACCATTCGAACTTGTTGAGGGACTGGTGGATCAACATCATGTGTATTACACCGCCGATTGTTTCCTATTTCAAACCTAGGTAGTGAGGCACTTTTGTATGAAGAAGGAGACACACTTGTTTTTTCAGTGTGCAATGTATTATTGTTTATTATTTTCTAAATCAA
The DNA here is from genome assembly GCA_015680685.1 of Gnetum montanum. Taxonomy (NCBI): domain Eukaryota; kingdom Viridiplantae; phylum Streptophyta; class Gnetopsida; order Gnetales; family Gnetaceae; genus Gnetum; species Gnetum montanum. The sequence goes on along the minus strand of MNCI01018050.1, from coordinate 3,235 downwards.
CCCTAAGGGTTCATTCCAACAATGTAAATGATTTCCCATGTTCTACTTAGCACATAAACAACTAAGTTCCCAGCAACAACACTAATGATGAGTGGTGAGGTACCCCTACACTCAACCATACGAATACAAGCATTTCACGGATGATCTGGTCAAATTACAAGTACTGAGTGCTTATTAACCCTTGCGGAACAAGGATGGTTTGGTTAATCATTGTCTTCCCAAGCTTACCTATATGTCACAATTTTATGATTAAGTACGCTTGAGGCATATGATTTTTATAGCTTTTATGTTTTTATGTCCTACGCTAGTAGGGAAGGAGAGAGGTAACTAACTGACTAATTTAACTTAACAAATCATTAACTAAGTTCTAACTAATCTTAACACCAACATCCATTTCCACTTTCCATACACATCCTAAACTAGTGCAACACTACTAAGATTACCAAACGCTAATTGTTACTGGGTTACCAAGCATTACATGCATGCTCGAAGTGGTCGTGCTTGTGTAATTTAATGATTTTCTTAATTGATCAAAATGAATTTTTGTGCTAATAACATAAATGTAAAATGCATAAAATAAAATAAAATAAAATAAATGCATAAGAATATAAAATAAAAGAAATGTGTAAGAAAATAAATCTCAAATGCTGTAAGGATGAATCGAAGAGCTCGTCTTTATTGTCATACACAAGGTGTGCTCAAGTACACAATGCTCAAATAAAGATCTATCCATACTTAGACCTTTACTATGGTCACTTGGAAAATACTCTAACTTTCAAAGAGACTACAAGAGTTTTTCTACTTGACTGCTAAAAGACTTTCTTCCAATTGTGCACCTAGGCACTGCATTTATAGGCTTGGGAGTAACTACTCTAATAATTAAAGTAACCACTTTAATAATTAGAACAATTGCTAAAGTAACCACTAAAGTAACCACTCTAATAATTAGAATAACTACTAGAGTAACCACTCTAATAATTAGAGTAACTTCTAAAGTAACTGCTAGAGGAACCACTCTAATAATTAGAGTAACTGGTAGAGTAACCACTAGAGTAACCACTCTAATAATTAGAATAACTACTAGAGTAACCACTCTCATCAAACTGCATGGATTCCATCACATCCATGTCAAATGAAAAGGAATACATCATAGTCATTGTTGACTATTATATGAAATGGGTGGAAGCTATAGCTATCATTGATTGCACATCTGCTATGACTGCTTGGTTTGTACAAAAAAATGTTGTAAAGAGGTTTGGTATGCAATGTGGACTTATTTATGATAATGGAACTCATTTTACAAGAAATACCTTTTGAAAACTCATGTAATTCTTGGGGGTTGAACATAAATTAACAATACCCTACCATCCCAAAGCCAATAGTCAAGTAGAGATTACAAATAGAGAAATCACAATAATGGTAACAAGAGCTATTAGTAAATATAGGATGGATTGGAGAACAAAACTAAATGATGCCCTTTGGAACTATCACTCCACATGAAAACTTCTTATTAGATACTCTCTCTATGAGCTTGTATATGAGAAATTACCAACTCTTCCAATCCAATCTAAGCTCCATATACTACCAATAGATTGTAACCTTGACCTTGACCTAAGTCTAGCATAGAAAGAAAGATTAATGAACCTCAACTTGTTAAATAAGAATTGATTAGTAGCCTTGTTATCCAACAAATTGCACAAGGCATTCAATGAGAAAGGACATGACCTTCAAATAAGAAAAGTAAAATTTCAATTGGGAGATAGGATACTCTACTAGAATCCCACACACATACCTATTGGTGACCATTTGGGACGCGACTGTCAACGAGTGTCGTCGAACAGGATTTACGTGCTTGCTGGTCTTTGGCAACACCAAGGCCCAGATACCTCCAAATAGACTCAATAGTTAATGTGATTATGTGTGTGTGCTATTGCGGTGTGCGGTTGTGTAAAATGAAATGATTGCATTGTGTGTAAACCACAAATGACTTATCTTAAAGAGATTCAGCCAACTTTGCCAAGTACTGTGAGTTGTTGAGAGTTCTTATTTTGTTCAATTGCCTAGTCTATGTGGTCCTTATAATACCTACTTGTAACAAATAAAATTTTGCAAAAACATTTAAGCACAAATCTGCGAATCTACTTCTAATTTTCCCCAGAGAAAGAAATAGTTCCACAAGAAAACTAGACATAGAGCAAGATTCAATGGAAATAGACAGAAAAGAAACCAGATTTGCATGGACCTCAAATATTTAAACAAGGTAAAATGACATGAGTAAACACTTCGTAATAAAGCTATCCCAAATTAAATAACTACGAATTGTTCAAACTTCCAAGGCTCACATAAGCAATTTCTTCAAGACAATCCTACTATGCTACCAAAAAATTGCTGCGTAAACTACCACGTACGAGACTCCATTTTGACTAGATAATGGATGTCAACAATTGTATTCAACAGAACCTTCAAAAGACTTGACAATTTTTGATTGAAATACCACAGAGATTCACTTTAAAGATAAAAAGAAGCTATTCTAGTCCCATCAAAATACCAAATATTTTCTGAATCCTCTTGACTATTGAATCGTTCAACGGCATGACTACAAGCAAATGCTCTCTTACAACAATCTCAATAGCAGTTCCTATATGTTGCACAATAACAAAATTTACTACTAAAATGCTCTTAAGGCTTTAAACACAAGCGCTTCTATGGAAAAATTTTAACAAAAATTTCCTATTGGGCAACGAGAACGATAAGAGCAATCTAAAAATCCCAAAATTACATGCCAAAGATGATACTATCTAAACCACTAGCTAAACAATTTAAACAAAATAAAAATAAAAAATAACTCACAGGACTATGACAAAGAGGCTGAAATATTTTCTTTAAAAAGTCATCTTACAAGCAATCTTTCACATTTTCTTCTTTACAAATGCTCTTCTCCCAAGACTTAAAAGTGTGTCTCCAAGTGAGAGCCCAAGTGCTAGCTAGTAGCCGTCCAAAGTGTAGTATCAATGTTTTCTTCAAAGTATGATGTCTTCTCCCCCCCTTTTATCATCCCCCTTCTGAAGCCTTTTTATAGGGTTCAAAGGTAGTTACATATTCGAAAATATCTTACCTAACTTCTCTCCCAAGTAACTTTCCCAACAAGTTAGGAAGTATTAACTTAGGAAGTTAGGAGATATATAAATACTGCTTTTGAAAAATAATTCCAATAGTTCCATATAATTGTTTAAAA
>MNCI01018049.1:0-15238 GCA_015680685.1 Gnetum montanum | reverse complement strand
GCGTTGAGCTCTATTTTTGGTTTGAAGGGAGCTCCAAAGTCTTATGTGTTGGAGAAGCATACACAGACTCAACCGCTTGTGGTTGTGAGAGCTTGTCTAGGCTTTTGGTTCTAAAGACAGGTCTTCTCTTCTTGTGGTTTTCAGAACCAGTAGCGGGTTGAATGTTCACAACTCTCGTAGCATTACATTGTTGTGATTAAGTGGGGAGTTCCCCTTGCATTGTTGGAGCAGGTGGTATGGGAACTAATGATGCAAGAGGGGTGGATGGATTTGGAGGATGGGATGGATGTGGAGCATCTCCCGAAGGAGAAGGAATCCTTCTAAAATACTCCCAAACTTGGTAGTGATGTTGTGGAGTTGTGTGACCCATGGAGTCACCTAGACAAACTGACTATTGCACGTAGTAGCCATAAGGATCTGGTTGCCGGTAAGGGTATTGTAGTCGAGGCAGTGGCATCCCCCATGACTGTGGGTGTTGCCACTATTGATGTTGCCCAATAGGTTGTGGTGGAGTTCCATTTGGATAGTACGTTAATGGTTGGTGGAACTGCCTTGGGTTACCTTGGGGATAAGGTAACCTTTGGGGTGTCTGCCGTCTATTAAGTCTTGGGTTGAGTGCATACACCCTAGAATCTTGTAGATGTGAAATGATTGGGCAACATCCCTTAGGATGGTCATATTGGAAGATCTCACATCCACAGTCATTATCTGTATCTAAATCCATAACCTCATCGATAATATTCATCGATAATATTCATTTTTCCCTTACCCTTGTCACGTGCATGGCCTGAATCTCTCCGCTTTTTCTTGTCCTTGTCACTACTTCGTTCCTCCTTAGATTCCTCTACAATTTTTAGGACAGTTTCAATTTTACTATCTAAGGAGCTCCATACTTCATCTACCTTAGCTGATACTTCTGTTGTTAACTTCTAAAGTGGAAAGGTTTTTTTGTTCACCAACTCTTCGAGTGGTGAATCATCCTCTTCATCACAGAATCTCACTTCCCTCTTCTGGAGGGAAGGGTCACGGTTGTATTCTTCCGCGCTTTCTCTTTTTCATAGCTATCCTTCTTCTTTGGCTACTTGCTCCAACAGTCAATGAATTTCATGGGATCTAAGTTCAGATAGTCTCCCTTGGGCATAAGTCCCAAGGGTTCTCCAAGTTTTGTACCTTAGCCCATCTACGAGGTAGCATAGTTGATCCCGTTGTGCATAACCATGGCTCAGGCAACAATGTAGCAATGCATAGTAGTGGTCCATGGTAGCATCCAAGGGTTCGTGATTACCCTGCTTCCATCCTTGGATCTGCTTACACAAGTTAGACACTCTAGAGTACGTTTGATATTTATCGTTGAAGAGTTCTAACATCATACTCCACCTCCTAATGGGTTTTGGTTCTAAGGACCGGTACCAACTCTCTGCTTCCTTTATGAGTGTCCTAGGAAACAGATTTAATTTCTAACACTCATTTTCTATAATTTGCAAGGTGCAGGCATCATGGAATTCCTGTAATTGATTCTGTGGATCAGCATTATATCCCCCCTCAAACCATGGGATGTTATTCATGTCGAAGCGCTTGATCCGACTATCTTTTTGATGCCTTGTTGGTATTCTCACTACCCATGTTATATCTAGCATGCTTCGAGTGGAAAGTAGGAGTTCATCATGATCATCTCTTTCATGATGTCTATGATGTCTACGTTGTTTCCTACTTTCCCTTCTTTCATGCCCTTGTCCTCACTCTCGACTCTCTCGTCGAGGTCTCTCATTTTTCCTACCTCTATCCTCACCGTTATGCTCTTTATGACTATGCCCTGATGTGGAAGGAGAGGATGAATGATGTGATGAAGGGGAAGAACAAGGAGAACCATTTCCATGATGATTTTTCTTACCTTCTCTTCAATGGCTTTGGCCCTGATCGTGATGACGATCTGAGTGCTCGTCCTTGTCATGTGTTTTCGTTCCCTCAGTGAACAGTTGGCATTCACAAGGATCAGAACCAAGGTTGTGTATCATGGAGCGTAGGTTCTGATACCCCACCTCCTCACTATCATTAGGAGGGGGAACATCATTTGATGGGGAACCCATTATAAGTGGTTCACCATCTCCAATTTCTCTTAGGACGTGCGGGACCCCTTTGCCCTGCAACAATGTATGGTGGCTCTCCTGCCTCAAGTTCCTTAAACATTGTGCAACTATGGGATGGTAATCCCTTATGTTAAAATCTTCCACAATGTATTCAGCGTATAATTATTTCATGCCTATCTGTGCCAGAGCACAGAGGAGCATGTTGGGGACTGCACGATCTGGAGGTAACACTATGTTACCTTGCAAGTCTCTCCAACGCAGTTGTTCATCTTGATGGAGGATAAAGGTAAAATCGGGTATATACTCATCATGATGAGTATATATCACCCAATACTATTGAGGAACTGGCGGATTTTGGTTATGTGTTTTAGACTACCGACTGTTTCTAGTATGATCCCTAGGTGGTGAAGTGTTTTTGTTCGAAGAAGAAGACATTGTTATTTATTTGGTGTGCTGATTAACTGTTATATAATTTTTCATTTAATTAACCCTAAGGGTTTGTTTAAGCTCCCAATGATGTGGATAATTTCCTATGTTCTACTTAGTGCACAAACACTGAGTCCTCGGCAACAACGCCAATGATGAGTGGCGAGGTACCCCTACACTCAACCATATGAATACGAGCGTAGCACACGCGATCTAGTCAAACTCCGCAAACTAAGTGCCTACACACCTTATGGAACACTTAAGGTTAATTATTCATTATCTTCCTAGACTTACTTGTATTTTTCATGGTTGTATGGTTAAGTAAGTCTGAGGTATATGATTTTTATGTCTTTTCGGTTTTATCTCCTATGCTGATAAGGTGAAGGGTGAAGAGATTAATTAACTAACTTTAACTAACTAACTAAGCCTGAATTAACCTAGCATCAACATCCTTTCCCACTGACCATTCACACCCTGAACCAATGCAACCTTGGTTACCAAACGCTAGTCATTACTGGGATCACCAAGCGTAACGCACATGCTCGAAGCAGTTATACTAAAGCACTTAACTAGGAGAGAAGGGTTGAGAAAGAATTAATTACTAATAAAGCATTTAAATGGTAAATAATAAATAATAGTAAATAAAGTCCTATTTAGCTTATTCCATGCACTACAAGGTTTATCCAAGAAGTTCATCTTTATTGTCGTACACAAACTTGTGTTCAGGTACAATATTTGCACGAATAAAGATCCATTCACTTTGGAGCTCCTACTGCGGGCACATGGAAATTATTCTATCTCTGGAGAGGTAAAACTGCCAGAGTTTCACTACGGTCTAGGCCTAGAATGAGAAACAAGGGAGAGCCGCCTCTTATTTATAGATTTGACGACACACTGTGATATCGCGTATGCGATATCGCAAGGGAAGACGCGATATCACGTATGCGATATCATGACCCATCATTACTATATCGCATCTATGATTTCATAGCTACATTGATGCGTACTTGTTAACATATTCTCATCAACACATGGGATGATGCATTAATGCATATGCATCGATGCATAGTCTACCTTTGGCTATAAATATGTGTGCTCCTACTGTGTATTTGACAATCTTTTGTCAATGGAGTAGCTGAACCCTTGTAGTTTTATTTCGTAGTCTTAGAGAATAGTTAGTAAGTGGCCATAGTGTGGATTTGAGTTAGTTGTATAGTGTCTTATTTGAGTGGCAATATCCCTAGACACATTCCATGAATGGTAATAAGATTGAGATTGATTCCTATTCATTACAGCACTTTGAATTGGAATAATTTTACTTTTAATGCAATTTATATTCTATGTGCTTAGTTAATATTTACATTTTCATGCATATTAATGAATTGGTATAATGAGCACAACTAGTTTTGAGCATAAACATGTATTCGCTTGGTAATTCCAACAACATTATTGCTTGGTTCACCCAGTAGCATAACACTTGGTAATACTAGTAGTGGATATGTGGGCTCAAGACATGTATGGCAAGCTAGGAATGAACACTCATTTCCCATAGGCTAGTTTAGACTTTATCTTCTTCTTGTTAATTAGATTAAATAATTAAATGTTCTATTATCATTAAGACTAGCATAAGATCAAAACAACATCAACCATTATATGCCTTAGTTTGGACTAAACTATATGTGACAAAGCTAAAACTAATCCAGATGGGAAGAAAGTGAACTACGATCAATACTTAATGATCTAGATGCCAAACTAGTCCCATCCATAGAATTTGATCAAGTTATGTGTGAACACTCATAATACATATGGTTGGGCATAGGTGGTATCAATCGCTTATCATTGGTGCCATTGCTAGGGATGGTGCTACTTATCTAGATTATTTATATTATACACAATCACAATAAAGGTATTAATGATTTATCTTTTAGAAAATTTTAAAATTTAAAGTCACACATTTAAAACCATGTCTTCTTCACATAGTACCCATAACACATTGTATGATGAAAATAATCATAGAAGAAATAATAGGTTCTATATTGAAGAGAGTTGAAGTGAACAACCTCAAGTAGGAGCTTCATATTCTCATTTCCACCCTTACTACACATAAGGACTACGTTTAATTGGTACAAATAATCTTAGAGGAGATGGGAAAAGTCCTAGAACAAGGAGGGCCTCAAGGCCTAGGATCTCCTCTAAACTAAGAAAAGATAGATCAAGGGACCATGGAAGGTGATATAGGAGCCATGGTGATTCTCCAAGTTCTTCATCTTCCTCTTCCTCTTTAATGGCTAGTTATGATGAAGATGAATGTAGGTATAGAGACAGAGCTCCATTATGGGGTCAAGATAAAGATAGAAATCAAACCCAAGGGCAAAATCAAAGGAATCAAAATGAGCATAGACAAGATCAACATGATCAAATGAATATAAATATAGATTATTACCATGATGTGTCTAGTACAGATGAACCCTTGTTGGCTACTAGGGACCTGACATAGATTAGGGAGAAAGTTCAAATACCCCAAAGGCATCAAAGGGATAGCCACATCAAATGGTTTAATATGGGAAACATTCCTAAATTTAGGAAAGGCTATAATTTTGATCCACAAAATCATTTACAAGCCTTCCATGATGCTTGTGCCTTGCAAAACCTTGAACATAAGTGGCAAAGAAACCTCTTTCCTAGGATGCTAGTAGATGAAGCTGAAAGTTGGTATATATCATTGGAACTAGATTCAATCCATTGGTGATTCACAATGTTGGAACTCTTCAATGAAAAATACCAAACCTATGTGAGAGTATCCAACCTTAAAAAACAAATCCAAGGATGGAAAAAAGAAAATCATGATTCCTTGGATTGGACCTTGGATAGATACTATCCTCTACTACATAGATGTCCATGCCATGATTTCTCTCAAAAATAATAACTTTTCCACATCATAGATGGACTTCATAATCAAACGAGGGAGACCCTTGGGATTTATGCCCAAGTTCGGTTATATGAATTGAATGCCCATTAGATACAAAGGCTAGTCAAGTGGGTATTAAAAGAAGAGGGAGAGATATGTAAATGAGTGAATGTAGAGGAATATAACTAAGACCCAACTCTTCAAAAGAAGAGGGTCCATATTTATGATGAGGAAAAAGATTTAGCTCTCAATGAGGTGATTTCACAACAAACCTTTCCAACACAAAAGTTTATCAATGAGCTTGAAGCAAGGCTAGATAAGATGTGGGAGTTGATGAACGACAAAGTTACAACTTATGTCAAAACCATAAAGGAGGGAGTAATGCAAAATAAATTGAGTGATCAAAACAAGAGAAGGAAAAAGAACCAAGAAATAGGTAAGAACACTTATCGGAAAAAAGGGGAAATGGTTGTAGAAGAAGATGGTATAAACTCAACCACAGAAGAGGATGATGGATGTGACATCTACCTATATGACCATCCAAAGTGCTATTGCCCGGTCATGTTACATCTACATGAGTATTGGACTTTGCTTTGAATCCTAAGTTTGTACAAAAGAAAATGCCTAGGAAATTACCTCTCTCACAAGGTAATTATTGATAGTCCTTCAACCAACCATACTATCCTAGTGGGACTTCTTATCAACCTTAAAAATACTATCAACCATAGTGGAAAACCCCATAGTTGTGGGGGAGGCCATCATCAAACCAATAGTACCCTTACTGCTAGTTGGACTTGTATAGATATTATGTTCAAAAACCTATTTTCCCAACTAGTTCTACTTCCTCTACCTCAAATCACTACTACCACTCTATTGAATATCATCAACCCATAACATCTTCTATGGGATCACCATCTCACTCTTCTCACCCTCAATCATAATCTCAATATTTTCATACTTTCCTCCACCATATTTCATCACCAAAAAACACAGAAATGTTCAAAACCACAACATCAACAAAAGAATGCCACTTGTTTTGTAAACATACATGGAAATGATAATGCTAATAGATCTCAACCACAACCTCAGAAACATCATTTCTTTAGGAAAGTTCCCACGAGGGAGCATGAAACTCGTAGACCTACTAGCACATCAAAAATAGAGCAAGGCTAATCTAATGCAACATCCTTTCTTACCAAAACAATGTCTTCCAATCATACGCAAAAGCCAACAATCCTCAATGCTCCAATGCAAGGCATAAAAGATGAACCTATCACTATGGAGAAACAAAAGAATCCATGCATCACCCCTATACCAATCCACAACAAAGTTAAGGAACAAGTGTGTGAGTAAAAACAAGTCTACTTAGTAGCCACTAAACCAAAAGACACCTAGTGACTTCGAAATAAGAGTAAAAAACCATTTAAAAGATGCATGGAACCAAACAATCAACTTATTAGTTCTAGACTTAAGTAAATGAATCAAGTAGAGAACTTAGACACGAACATCTTACACTCTAGCTATACATCAACAAAAGATATTAAACAAGGATACCCATGAATTAGATAGAAAAGCAAGAAGAAGAAGGAAACACATCTGGACCCTCTAAAAAGGAAATACCTTCAAGTCCAATTGAAGATATGTTTCCCAATCAAAATGAGATTATAATAAGTAATAGATGTGCTACCATGTGAACAATTAAATGAACAAAGATGATAAATGAAAAAACTGTGATGTATAGCCAAGGTATGTGGTCCATTTTCTAAATGCTCATCCACAAGATTAGTCATGAGGGAGATGCCCCATCTTGATGCAAGAACTAATAAGTGTTTTTCACTTTTTTATTTTGCAATTTTTTATCATTTTCCCATTTCTTTCACCATTTTCTAATTCTTAATATGTTTTTAATTTTTTGATATTTTTCTTTTCTTTTCTTTATAATTTTCTCTTTTCTTGTGTCATTTTATTCATGTTTTCATTAATAATGTTGCCAATCATGATGCAGAAGTTAATGCTATATGTTGGGTTTTTATGCTATGCTATCAAGATGATTGGATAAGTAATTGTGTAAAGTAGTGAGACCACCTCATCCATCCCTCCAGTTCTCTCAATAAAAGGTCTTTACCATGGAAACAATTCAGTTCTTCTTTCATAAAACTAAAATCAATTAATGATCATTGTACCTTGAAGAAAGAGGAAAAGACCAAGTCAGAATGGTAAAGAGTGTGACCTCAATGGGATTTGTTGGGTTCTCTTCTTAACATCCTTCATGTGGTTTATGACTCCTCTTGGAATGTATCATCACTCCTTCGTCAAATAATAAATATAAAATATATAAAATGTCTTTGCATGGTGTGGTTTCCATTTCAAAAAATATAAAATTAAAAAAAATTCAAAAATATATATAAAAAACAAAAAAAAAATAATAGAAATTCAAAGCACATCCCTTAGACACAATAATGGGCTACAAGCACTAATTATGGGATTGGAAAGACATGTTACCCATGTCTAAAGGTACCCCTCTAACTAAGGCCCTTCCTTCTTCTCTTTTCTTCTCTTTTGGTGTGATGATCATTCTTTGTGGTGGCTATGGACTCATGATGGTAGGCAAGAAGGTACACATCAAGGTAACATCACTGTTCATGGTATGGACTTGGTCTAAACTTGGACAGATAGGTATGCAAATCATTTTTAATCACCTTTGATATAGGAACCTATTGTGAACATGGTAAAGATCTTGCATCTCATTCTCTACAATCCCTTCTCATCCCATTATTCACCTCATTGCTGCATGTAATTATGAGCCTTTTGGTTTTGTGTAGTATAGTGAAAAATCCCAACTAAGGTAATTGTGTGTTGTTTGGAACAAAGACATTATCTACATTTAACTTCTAAGGTGTCAACGAACATTTCTAAAAGTGGTTATGCAAGGGAATTATGGTAGGAGCCTACTTTGGGGAGGACCCACTTGCATAACTTTTGTTGATCATGGCTTTGAACTAATCTTCACATCATCTAGAACATCAATAATGGTTTCTCTAAATTTATGAATAATTTTGTAACTTCTTATCCCTTTCAATTAATTTTTCCTACTTTTCTATCTTAATATCCTTCAAATTCAAAAATTTCTTGGCTATCTTCTACATTAGACCTTTGATTTTCATTGTTCAAAAACTTGTGTGTTTTAGGAGTTACACTCATTAGTCATTGGGGCTAGGGATGTGCACATTAAAATTTTTCTAACATCCTATTTTTGAACATTGTGGTAACTAATAGTAATTAACCAAAATAAGGTAAACAACTTGACAATTTTAGTTACCTCATTGCCTTGGGCATAGTATGCTATCATTACCTTGTTCTTAAATGTGAACTAAGGGATTCAAAAAGGATTAATTATTAAGGAAAATTTACCAAAACTAATGTTAATCCTTTGGTAACTACAAGTGATGCTAAAAGGGATGCCTAAGGAAGAAGGTCTTTTTTCAAGCACGGAAATGAAGTTAAGACAGGAATAATGGAGGATATGCCCATGGAAAAATAGTATCACATAGAGGATAACAACTCAAACATCATATGATTACTTGATCCATGGGATGATGAGAAGAAATTTTTGTCCATCATTCAAGAATGTTCTGCATAACTAGAGAAGCATAAACATAACCATCAAAGTTGGAAGTTTTCCACTGCTAGTAACAACAAGAAGAATCATCTTCAGTAGATTTTTGAAGACCTGTGCAAATTTTGTAATCTTTAATGTCTATCCAATATTTTTATCCTTTTGTCATTTTGTATGCATCCACTCAAATAAAATTTTTTAATGCGGCACTTAGAGTTAGTTAGTATTTTTTGTCGATCAATAATTCCATCACTTTCAATTTTTTGTAAAGAAAGCTTGGCCCTATCCTATTAACTCAAGGATGCATTTTTACTTAGCCATGGGGGTATGATGAAGCATTATTTGGTTGAGATATCGTAGCTATGATGTCATAGATGCTACATCATGCCTACGTTGTAGCATCCTTGTCAATGCATCTCTGCTAGCTACTACATCACAGATGCTATATCGCAGATGCTACATCACATCTGCAATGTCATAGTTGTATTAATGCGTACCCATCAACACAATATCGTCAACACATGAGATAATGCATTGATGCACTCTCATCGATGCATGGGATGAGGGATCAATGTAGTGTCTACCTCTGCCTATAAATATGCATGCTTCTGCTGTGTATTTGACAATATTTTGTCAACAGAGTAGCCAAACCCTTGTAGTTTTATTTTGTAGTCTTAGAGAGAATAGTTAATGATTCCTATAGATGTTTGTGGATATCTTGGAAGTTAAATGTGAATGATTCCTAACTCAAAACAACACACAACCATCTTAGTTGGAAACCTGTAATATACTATACAAAACCATTAGCTACATAATTGCATGTAATAGTGAGATGAATAATAGGATGAGAAGGTGATGAGTGGCGAGGTACCCCTATGCCCAACCATACCAGTCACTAAGGTGTTATGCGTGATCTGGTCAAATTCCATGGACCTATAGTTATCTCGTACAATAGTTTCTCTAAGAAGTCAAACAACATTGAGAACATTCCTTGTCTTCCCAACTACACTTGTGAGGCTAAAGGGTATGGTTTAAGTGTAATTGAGGTATATGAATTTTTATCGTTTTTATATTTTATGTATGTAATCACCTACAACAAGAATAAGGGTAGAGTAGATTGAAAACTAGTGCCTATTGCCTATCTAGCCTAACATAAGTAATCACCCCACTTTCCTGAACACATATAGCACTGATGGGCTACCAAACGTTAAGCGTTGCTAGGTTAACAAGTACTATATGAATGCTCGAAGTGGTCATGCTCATGTTCATTACTTGCTGAAAATAAATTGCTTAATCAAATGCATTAAAGTAAATAACATGAACGTAAAATGCAATAAGGAAAATATTAAGTTATTCTCAGTGCTGCAAGGATTATCAAAAGAGTTCATTTTATTCCCATTCCACTATTGTGCTCAGGTACATCAGTGCTCAAACAAAGAACTATACACATTTTAGACTCCTTCTGTGAGCACTCAGAAAATATTCTAACTCTAGGGAGAAGAAATAGCAAGAGCTTTGCTACCTTGCTTGAAAACTGAAAACTAACTAATGAAAAATTGACTTAAAATGGGAGCCCAGGTGTGGTATTTATAAACTTGGAAAATATACCCCGATGTCAAACATCTGACATCAGGGGCCCAACGTCCCGTACCTGACATTATGGCCAACATCAAATGGTGATTCATCATACCCTAATGACTAAATAAAAACTCATCCTCAAGTGAAGAGGAGGAACAAGTTCTTTATAATATAACATATTGGATAGGTATGGGATTATTGATTGACATGACATACTGACTTAGATGAAATAGACATATAGACTCTGAGTGCCCATGTGTATGGAATTATAATTTTTACAACATGGGGTGTTCATGAGAAGAAAAGTGAACACCATGGATAATATTGACATCCAACACCTCTTGCCAATAGGAGAATGAGCGAGAGAGAAGAGATCCTTTGATCATGAATAGTTCTCATTATGTGGTATTGCTACATCATCCTTGGTAAAAATAGTCCTGCTTCCAATTCATGCTTCCCAGTACAATCATAATAGGATCATGAATTAGTATGTAATGTGTAACACATAGTGATTAAATGTCTTATCTCATTGGTGGTTACACTCAGCTAAGTTATGATTGTGGTAGATTGGTTTCTTTAAGTAGTGTTAATGGGAAGGTTGATAGATAGGGTTAATTAAATTAGGTGGTCCATTAAATTTGAAAAAGTTCAATATAAGGAAATATTTGAAGAGGGTATAAGAATTCACGAAAATGAAAAGAAGAGTTCACTAAAAACTATTGTGAAGATGTGTACCACTGGATGTCATTGATGGGGTAAATAGAAATAATTTGATTGTAAAAATGTCTAAGGGTAAAGAACTTAACTAACCCAAACAAAAGATATGTAAGTGGATCTTCCCCAAAGCAGGCACAGGCCTTTTATGCCCTTGCATAACTTTAAACCAAAGAGTCCATGGGCTCCATGGATGATTTAAGTACAAAAACCTGAAAGTAACTAACTAAGAATTCTGACACATCAAACCAAGACATCGAACCAAAACATGAAACTGGCAATGAGGTGGAACATGGAAAGCATAGATGGATAAGAGAGAGTGTGTGGAATGGAGTTCCTAATTACATTCACATGAAGTCCCTTGTGGATTTTGTGGTTAAATGACTTGATAGGATCCATCCTTAGTCTAAACCAAAACCAACCACTTTTAGTAACTTCGCATCAACATTCTAAGACCAATTCATCCCTTAAGACACAAGAGTGCTCCCATACAACAACCACTATTCCAAATTAGAGAAGAAGTAGGAAGTGAGGAAGGGTCTTATTTAGAGGAGACGAGTCCCATAACTAGTGCTCATAGCCCATTTATTCTTTCTAAGGGGTATGCTTTGAATTACCATCTTTTGTTCTCTTTTTTTTTTTCAATGAGAACCACACCATGCAAGGACTTATTCAACTTCCTTTATTGATTGGCATGGAATGGTAAGAAATTCATGGAAACACACATGTACCTAGGCAAATAGTAAAGTATAAAGAATACTAAATCCCCTTGAAGCTACACCCTATTTAAACCTTTGAATCCTTCCTAATTCTGGAAACTACCAAAGTCACAGATTTATTAAAATTTTATTAATGAAAAAAGTCTACATTTTTCCAAAATAAGGAAAATAATAAAGTATGTGGATGGGTGGATGTTGTGGACTCATTGCTTGTTACATGAAAAAGAAACCATGTCCTAATTATCTGTAATGAAATTCAAAGCTAGAAATTAAACACCAACAATCGAATAAAAAAAATAGTACATACCACCATCAAGTAACGCATTACCAATGTACCTGGCACTTATTAACGAAAAGTTAGAAAATCACATCAAATAAAAGAAAATATAGAAGAAAGTATAAATTATTCAATAAATATCAAATGTATTAACGATGGTGTAAAACAAAAGCTAGAAAATATTAATAACATAAAAATAAAAAGACATAAAACAAATAATATGTAAAACAAAAAATTGTAAAATGAAAAATGTGCAAAACAAAAAAGTTGAAAAATTGAGGAGTTGCTTGAATGGTTAGCATGGTTGGCCATCTCCCCCATGACTAAGTTGAAAGGAGGAGATCCAAAATATGGAGCGTGGTTGTCCATCGGATGAGGTGCTTGTTGTGTTAGCTAGCATATGCTCATGGAAAGGCTTGATTTGTTGGATGTTAATCAAATATTTCTTGTTTGGGCTCTTAGGTGTATAGATCATCATGGCCCTATAAGGAAAAGTCTTGTGACTAATATAAGGTCCTTCCCACAATGTTTGGAACTTAGTTTGTTGAGGTACCTATGTAGGATTCTAGTAGAAAACCTTGTCTCCTGGTTGAAATTTGACTCTTCTAATTTTCAAGTCATGATACTTTTTGTTATAAGCCTTGTGCAACTTATTAGATGATAAGGCTAATAATCAATTTTTGTCTACCAAGTTGAGATTCATCGGTAATTCTTTTTGGGATAGACTTAAGTCAAGGTCAAGGTCATAAGCTGTTGAAAGTGTATGGAGTTCAAATTGAATAGGAAGTATTGGCAGTTTTCCATACACAAACTCATAGGGAGAGTAGCCTATAGGAAGTTTCCAAGTTGAGCAATAAGCCCAAAGGGCATCATTCAGCTTTGTGTTCTAGTATTTCTTATACTTTATAATAGTTCTTGTTAGTATTCATGTGATTTCCCTATTAGTAACCTCAGCTTGACCATTAGCTTGGGGATGGTAAGGTGTTGTGAGTTTATGTTCAACTCCCAAGTGTTGCATGAGCTTCCAAAAAGTAGTGCCTATAAAATGAGTTCCATTTTCAGAAACTAATGCATGTGGCACACCAAACCTATTTACAACATTTTATTGTACAAATTGAGTAGTAGTAGAGGATGTATAGTTGATGATGGTTGCTACTTCTACTCATTTTGTACAATAGTCAATAGCAACTATGATGTATGCCTTTCCATTTGACATTGGCATGATGGGACCCATGAAATTAATGCCCCAAATGTTGAATGGTTCTAAAGGTTGAATCCATTGTTGATGTGTTTCCATTCAAGTAGTCATTCCACCATCCCGCTGGCATCATTCACAAGAGTAGATGAAATGATGAGCATTCCTGAAGAGTGTTGGCCAATAGTACCTTGCTATCAAGATTTTAATGGTTGTGCATCTTCCAGCATAGTGTCCTCAAATTGATTAGCATCTTGGAGAATGTACAATTGATTAGCATCAGGGACACACCAATGAACCAAGCCAACATACACACCTTGTAGAGGTGTCCATTGATCTCCATGAAGTGTTTTACTTGGTGAAGATACTGTTGTTTCCTCCAGTGGTCCAACCCTTGTGGCATCTCCTGAGTGAGAAGATAGGTGAGAATGTTATGATACCATTTTGGGTTATTAAACATTTGTTTAGTTATTACTCCAACAAAGTGAAGTTCATTAGGAAACGTATCAGATAATGGATTTTCATCCTCTTTGTCATCCCATTGCAACCAAGACAAGTAATCAGTGATCACATTCTCAGTGCCCTTTTGATCTACATTGTAAGATCAAATTCTTGCAAAATCACCAACAACCATATGACACAGGAGCTCATCATTGGTTTTTTCATCAGGAAGCGGATGACACCTTGTATCCAAGCACATAATGCCTGAACTTCCCTAGAGAAAACACCATTCCATCAATTCTTTTTCTATAGTGGTGTAGTTCAATTGTGCATCTACAATGCTTTAGCTAGTGTAGTGGATGTAGTATGAAAGTTTCTTGTCATCTAACTATGCTAGCATGGCCCCCAAATCATAATTCAATGCATACATCATGATGTGAAATGATCTGAACCAGTCTAGTGCTTATAGGATTGGGGTTGCTACAAGCTATTCCTTCAATTATGAGAATGGTTTCTCACATTCTACAGTCCAAAAAAAGGTAGCATCCTTTTTTGTTAACTCAACCAATGGTTTTGTGATCTTAGAGAAATTCTCTATGAATTGTTGGTAGTAGCCAATGTGTCCAAGGAATGACCAAACATCTTTAACTATTTTCGGCTAGCAGGTTATTCCTTGGATGACTCTTATTTTTCTAGGGTCCACCTCAATTCCTACTTGTGATATTTTGTGCCCCAATACAATGTCCTATTGGACCATGAGGTGACTTTTTTTCCAATTGAGCCACAAGTTAGTTTCAACACATTGTTTCAGCACTTGCTCAAGGCAGTCCAGGGCTTGCTCAAATGTAGCTCCATAGGTGGAGAAGTCATCCATGAAGACTTCTACACCACTACTAATCTGCTATTGAAAGATGCTCAGGACCAAGCATTGAAATGTGATAAGAGCATTGCATAGATCAAAAGGCATCTTATGATATGAAAAAGTACCCTAGGAACTTGTGAATGTTATTTTTTCTTGGTCCTTCGGTGCAATTTGGATTTGGTTATAGCCACTATAACCATCTAGGAAGCTATAGTAGCAATGCCTTGATATTGTGTCAAGCACTTGGTCAACAAATGGCAATAGAAAGTGATCCTTGAATGTTTCCATATTCAATAGCCTAAAATTGATTTGGAGTGCTTTGCTCTACTTGATTGTCTTTACCTTTATTCTTATCTCTTCCATTTGGCTAAAAAGCTTTTTTCTTAGTAGATGGATTAGTAATAACATTTGGGGG
>MNCI01018038.1:27692-46102 GCA_015680685.1 Gnetum montanum | reverse complement strand
GGTGCACTTATGGATGGACAATGAAAGGCGCAATCTTGGCGTTGGCAGTAGCAGACTTCTTCTCTCTTCTCTCTTCTATCTCAGCTACCAAATAANGAAAGGCGCAATCTTGGCGTTGGCAGTAGCAGACTTCTTCTCTCTTCTCTCTTATATCTCAGCTACCAAATACGGCCTGAAGTCAAATGTATAAATTGTTCACTCTTGTTGTCGTGAACACCAGTTTTGTCATGTTCTATAATGATGATCCATTCACATGTCATCCCATTCACCATTAGTTCCATTCAAGTCAATAATCCCATACCTTCCCAATATTTTGAAAGGAACTCAAGGATGAGTTTTTATTCAGTCATGGGGGTATGATGGGACGCGATATTGCATGGGCCGCGATATCGTGTACATGATATCGCGTCCTTCANGATGGGACGCGATATTGCATGGGCCGCGATATCGCGTACGTGATATCGCGTCCTTCACTGTGATATCACGTATNAACTTAGCCAAACTCTTGCCATTTTTCCATTCTAGAGTTAGAATAAATTCCATGTGCCCACAGTAGGAGTCCTAAAGTGAATGGATCTTTATTTGAACAATTCNATGTGCCCACAGTAGGAGTCCTAAAGTGAATGGATCTTTATTTGAACAATTTTGTACCTGAACACACAATTGTGTATGGCAATCAAGATGAACTTCTGGATAAACCTTGCAGTGCATGGACTAAGCTAAATAGGACTTTAATTATTGTTAATTGTTTAAATTCTTTCTTAAGGACTTAATCTCTCTCAACCCTCAACTCTCATACTTAAGTGCATTTAGTACAATCGCTTCGAGCACGTGCATTACGCTTGGTAATCCCAATAACGAATAGCATTTGGTAATACCAGTAGTGTTGCATTGGTTCAGGGTGTGAAACGGCATGTGGGAACAAATACTGATGCTAGGATGATTAAGGCTTAGTTAGTTAAAGTTAGTTACTTAGTCTCTTCACCCCTTTCCTCTCTTAGCATAGGTGATAAAAACATAAAAGATATAAAAATCACATGCCTCAAGCTTACTTAACCATACAACTGTGACAAATACAAGTAAGCTTGGGAGGACAACGATTGATTAACCTTAGGTGTTCCATAAGGCATCTAGGCACTTAGTCTATGGAGTTCAACCAAATTGCGCGTGTAACGCTCATATTCATATGGTTGAGTGTAGGGGTACCTCACCACTCATCAATCAACCATCTAGCGATTATCAACCTATGGAGGTCCACCATGAATCTTCCAAAGAAAAAAGAGTTTTGATTAATCTAATATTACAATTAAAGAAAAAGGACATAAATATCCATTAGGTATATCTCAACACCATGGTCCTTCTCCCTTTGATGAAGATAACTTGATTAACTAATGGTTATGTTCAACCTAGTAAGTAACCAAGGAAAGGAAAGAACTAAACCTAAAATTAGGGGGACCTCAAGGCTAAGGTCTACTAAACACTAAGTAAGAGAACAATAGAGGACCATAGAAGAAGAGAAAACTAGCATAGCTCTCATAGCTCTTCATCCTCACCATCTTTTTCATCATCTAGCTTTGACAAGGGAGAGCATGACTAAAAGATAAAAAGAACTAATCAAAGGTAAGGTGAAGATGATAAAAGATCCCATCATAAAGATGAAAGAAAAGAATGTAGACTAGAGCAAGAAAAAGAGTAATGTCATTAAGAAAGAAGATGTAGTAATCCACAACATAGGAGACATGGCCATGATAGGGATAACAATGAATGAGACAACTATTCTATAGTCTTAGAGAATAGTCAATTTTTGCCTACTACGTGGATCTAAGTCAGTTGTATGACATCTTATTTGAGTGGCAACATACCTGGAAATATTCCATGAATAGAAATAAGATTGAGATTGATTTTTATTCAGTGTAGCACTTTGACTTAGATTGAATTTACTTTTAATGCAATTTACATTCCATATACTTAATATTTATGTTTCTATGCATATTAATAAATCGACGGAATGAGAATAACCAATTTCAAACATAAACATGAATTTTCTTGGTAGTCCTAGTAGTGTTATTGCTTGGTTCACCCAGTAGCATAAAACTTGGTAATTTTAGTAGTGAGTACATGAGTTTAGAACATGGACAACAAGCTCAAAATGGACACTCATCACCTTTAGGCTAGTTTATAATTTATCTTCTTGTTCTTAATTAGATTAAATAATTAATTTCTACATTATTATCTAGTTAGTTTAAGGGCCGCACAACATCAACCATCATATGACTCACTTTGAACTAAACCATACATGACAATGCTACCACTAGTTTAAGTGGAGGGACAATGAACTATAAACGATCTAGATGCACAACTAGTCCCATCCACAAAATTTGACTAGGCCATGCATGAATGCTTGTGATTCATATGGTTAAGCATAGGGGGTACCCATTGCTCATCAGAAGACATCACTCAGAAGACTCCTTATTCCTAGAAAATACATCTTTTAGAAGAAAAAGGCATCTTATGCCTTGAAAAAACATCTTTCACTTTTGTAAGATATGTTTTCTACTAAAAATACATCTTTCTAAGATTTCTGACATAGTCAAAAGATGTCTTTTTGACTTCTTCAAATACATATATTTTGGGTAGAACAAGATCTGAAATCTTTGAGAAAACCCATAAAAGGAACCTACTTCTCATCAAAATACATCACTCAAAAGACTTCTTATTCCTAGGGAAGGAATCTTTTAGGAGAAAAAGGCATCTTAGGCCTTAAAAAACATCTTTCAATTTAGCAAGATGTGTTTTCTACTAAGAAGACATCTTTTTCAGATTTCTGACATAGGCAGAAAATGTCTTTCTAACTTCTTCAAATAGATCTGAAATCTTTGAGAAAATCCACAAATGAATGACACATTCTAAGAACATCAAGAACAAGAAAATTTAAGATTTGACAAACATGAAGGCTCCATAAAACTAAGGGAAAGAACAAGCAAAACATAGTACCATAATAGCATATAGTCTCATAATTCATCAAATTTGACAAGCTCAAAGAAATAAGAAATCTCACAAATTTGTAAAATACAAGGATTTGTTACTAAAATGAACAATTCAAAATCAAAGCACTAATTGCATTGTCAATATTCAAGCCTCAATGTGGATGGTAACACAAAGATGCTCACATTCCTGTATACTAAAACCAATAATTTTCATGATAGTAAAATCTAGTAGCAATGGAAATATCGTAAATTAAAAATATAAAAACTATAAATATATTTTTTATTAGCAAAACCTAATCTAAAAATTCTTAATAGAAATTTTCTTACAAAATCCATATTCAAAATTGACATAAATAATGAAGATAACAATAATTAGATTAATAATCGAAATTAAAAATTTCTCAATTTTAACTAATTAAATTAATATCCATAATTCCCATAAAAAATTTATAGATCAATGAAACTAATTTAACAAAGCCCATCCCATGCTAATGTATAGGAACCCTACAAATATGGAAAATGGAAGAAAGGCCAAAATTACTCACCTATAATGAGCACAAAGAAATCCAAAGGAAAGGACAAAGCACAATAACATATCCTTGATATCACAATCTTAATCCAGCAAAATCTCCATCACCTCCATAAACTCCAAATTCTAGTAGTAGCTTCCCTTCTAGCTTGTAGAATATCAAGGTGCCCAGATGGAGAGTTATGAGGCTTTTAATAAAAATGTCCAAAAAATTATGCAAAGAGAAAACAAGTCAATTACCAAAACACTAGAGTTCAACAAGAAGAATTATTTTACTAATACATGTCTATTACTCTTGTAACTCTTTCTCATTCTCTATCCAATCACAAACATATCTAATTAATGCACAAAAATAAAAGAAAAATATCTTATGCTAATAATATTAATAAATAATATAAGAATAAATTAAATTAAATTAAGGCCAATTCACACACATAATAATCCACACCATAGTTATTAATGCTAAATCATGACATGCTCTCACATCAACCACCATGAAATCCTACCACATTGATCAATAGAATTATTGCATGATGAGCGGCACGTAGACCCTATGCCCAACAATACAAATCACTAAGTGTTCACATGTAATCTAGTTGAATTCTATGGACTTATAGCCTTCTAAGTACACTGGTCTCTAGGAAGTGAAACTAATCATTGCAATCATTGTCTTCCCAATTACACTTGTGAAATGCAAAGGTATGGTTAATGCAATTGAGGAATATGATTTTTATCATTTTTATGTTTTTTGTTTTAAGCTACATAAGGTAAATAATAATGAATAAAATAAAATAATTAAATTGCTAATTTAGTCTAACTAGCTACACCTAACTAATCCTAAGATAAGCATCTATTCCAACTTGATGTACACATCCTAAACACGTTTTGTTGCAATAGAAAATCTCAATTGCTAGAAGAAACCAAGGATCCTCAGTTGCAAGTAGCCTCAACCTCGAATCCTTTAGGGCCTTTGTAAGAAAAATGAGATTCAAGGTTCCCTGGATGATTCAATAGATCACCAAGGGTCTTGAGAGGTGCAAAAAGAGGTGTAACAAAAGTATAAAGATATGCAAATCTATGAAATGATGCACTCAAATTGTATACAAAATGAAATCATAAAATTTATTAAATAAAAAAATAATGAGTTCAAATATGTGTATACAACTGGTGGCCAAGAAGGAGGGTAAAGGGGGGTTTACTTGGGCAAGGGTTCAAATTCCATTGAAGCCATAATCAACTCTACGGTCTGGTATTAAAACACCATCAAATTTGGGCAATGGCATCTCAACTACAAATTTTTCTAAGTGTCAACATGAGGCCACTTCTTGAAAATTTGTTAAGTGTTGGTACTATGCTCTCCACTGCCCTAGAGTGTAGTCAGCTTAGTAGAGAGCATAGTGAATATAAAAGCTAGTTTGCAAAATTTTCTATGTGTCAAGCTAGCCACTGCAAATTTTTTAAAGTGCTGAGACTATGCTCTCCACTATCCCAAAGCATAGTCAAGCATATTCAGCATGTAGGCACCATTTTTGTAGATTTTTTTCTAAGTG
Organism: Gnetum montanum; assembly: GCA_015680685.1. Lineage (NCBI taxonomy): Eukaryota > Viridiplantae > Streptophyta > Gnetopsida > Gnetales > Gnetaceae > Gnetum > Gnetum montanum. Next base: position 41,036 of record MNCI01018038.1, on the reverse strand, counting down.
TTAAGACTATGCTTTCCACTGTCATGAAGCATAGTCAACTAGGAGCTAGTTTCTACCAGTTTTTGCAAGTTTTTTCTAAGTGTTGAAACTACACTTGATCCCAGTTGAGAGCATAGTCAGCCTCCCATGGAGAGCATAGTCAGCACATAGTCACATTTTGCAAAATTTCTCTAAGTGTTGTACTATGCTCTCCCCTAGTCCAAAGTGTAGTTAAGCGTAGTCAACGAGAACAACCTCCAAAGACCTCCACAACATAGCACTAGTATTTAGCTTAGCTCCAACTCACCTCCAACAAGTGTAGTTAGCAAAATGCATCTTTGTTGTATTCCCTTTTTGTACCCAAATTGTAACTATGCTTGACCCCACTCAAGATAATGGAGAGCGTAGTCCCAAAGTGTAGTCTCAAAAGTTGCATTGTTTCAGGTACATTATGGTCTTTTTGGCACACAAACATGTAGTTGACAGCATAGTCATAGTCTCTTGGCCTTGCAGAGTCTAGAAAAATAGAGCAGAACACAACACTTCTAGCTTTAATGGAGAGCATAGTTGGACAACAATGTAGTTCTAATCATCCCACTACCATGTGGAAGCCTCTCCACATTTAATGCTAAACCTATTCTTATAAATACCCTAACCCATGACATTTTAGGGGTTGGCAAATTTGAAGTACATTTGACATTTTGGCAAATCAAGGCATTCATAAATTTCAAGTTAGCATTTGGCAAGATTGCACACCATTGCAAGACACCATAGTCCACTGCACACCACGGTGACCAACCTGCTAGGCATAGACACCATAGCAGAATGTCAATCTTTGTGGCTAGAAACCCTGAGACTGTGTCTATGCTATCCACTATGCATGTTGTACATTGCATACCTTCTCACACCTTCCGAGGTTAACTATGCTCAACCCCATTTCGGGTGGTGTTTCATTCTCTCTCACTCTCTTCCTTGGCATTTTTAGCATTTTATTTGTATTTTCTAATGTTTTCATGCATACCCAAAATTAACACCTTCATTTTTTGGTGAAAACCTTAACTACGCTCACCCCCATTGACATTGTTAATAATGTGAACACCACTCAACACTTAGCATCATTTTTCATCTGCATTTTATAAGTCCCTATTTGATCGACAAGACAGTTCAGGGCATCCCATCTCTACCTCCAACAAGCCCTCATGCAGACATGAGGTCAAGCTATATGCCCATGAAACCCTCGATGTTCCAGCCACTAATGATTTTAGTTGCTACAATTTTCTAGTGCTAGAAGGAGGATTGAGCCCTTTTCCTCTCTCAAAATCCATTTTTATTTGTCTTATGTGCTCTCTATGTCATCGTTGCTAGCTTTGAGTTAGCATAGATCCAACACCCTTATGGACCTACTACACCTATGGCAATAGCTAGATCTTAGACTAGTGCAAGCATTGTCAACCAACCGATTGGTATAGACTAAACCCAATCATCAGTTCCCTTGGAATCTTGCATAGCAACATCAAAGCATCCATTCCTACACTTAGCTAAATTCTAGGCTCTCAATAAAGAGCATAGTTAGCTCTCAATGTAGAGAGCATAGTCTCTAGAGTTAGCCATTATTTTAGTAGTTTTCAAACATAGCCATTCTTTTGTAGTTTCCAGACTTAGTTTTTTTTTTACAATTTCCAAAGTTAGCCATTTTTTGCAACTTTTAACCCACACACATGAATTCTGAACAGCCTTCAACATTGATTTCAAGCACACTCATTGTCCTACGCACTTAATAAGAAAACAAGATTGATCACCTTGCCAATCCTACCATGGCAAAGCCAAGGAAATCCCTTAGGTTGCATGGCCAAGACCTTGAGTATACAACACTGAATGATGAATAGTACAACTTCATCTATGCAAAGATCCAAGTGGGCCTATTTGTAGATCACTTAGACATGGAAGTGAAGTGAGGCTATGAACTTGCCCATAGAAATGAATGAGAGTACATCCCCTCCTACATCGACTTCATCTTGCTTACTAAACCTTACCATTAGATACTTGCCCAACTTGTTTGAACACGCAAGCGTAAAGTAGGGACAGATTATAAGGAACCCCTACAAGAAGCGTAGGATGAGTTCAAAGCTCATTCCAAGCATGAGGACTTATTTCATAGTATCTTCCAATGGATGATCCTCAGTATGGCCTTCCCACAGTCCCATCCACCTATCTTCCTTAAGACAGTTATAGCCCTGACATCAACTTCCAAGTTAACACTTATCATAGCAATGCACCAAATGTAGCCTACACATCAAGATGTAGTCCCTCTCGTCAACCTACCCTTCATGGTAGTGTCACAACCTACCAGTCATCCTTGCTAGTAGAAATTATGCTTACTTAACCTTAAGTCCACACTATGCATGTCGCTCAACCCCAAATGACTTAGGCACATTACATCCTACCTATTTCATTAGCACCTTTGGTAGCATTTCAACCCATGAACATGTGGCCTGCTCTAGTCACTCTGCCCATAGCACAACTAGCAAAATAAGCACCTTGTGTGGTTCGATAGCATGCAACCAAGTCATGGACCATGCAACATGCATTGCGAGTAGCACAAATACCATAGCCCATTGTTGCATCCCAAGGTTTGAATTAGGCATTCCAATTGATCCAAACCTTAATGGAAGAGATGAAGTGGCTCAAGGTCGCCTCCTTCAAAATAGTTCATGTGGTGGAATTCTACTAGGATGATCCCATAAATCCTACTATTCCACCACTAACTCTCCTAATTAGAATCCTAATACCCCACTTCAACAAGTATAGTGGTGAAGGGGACCCCAATACCAACTTGGTGACATTTAGGTCTAAGTGCCTATTACTGCAAGCATGGCCACATGCCATCATATGCATTTTTTCCATGTCACTCACTGGCAAAGTGCTCAACTAGTACCATGTGTTACCCTACATCTCTATCTCCTCTTTGGAAGATATTTTGAGCCAATTTGTCACACACTTCAAGTACAACTTGAAGCCTAAATCCATCCTTGACTAGCTGATGTAGATTAAGTAGGGCCACTTAGAACCCATGCAAAAATTTATTCAGCATTGGAGCACCTCATTGAATAAAATTTGAGAGCCCATAGCAAAGATGCACCTCTTGGCCATCTTCAAGGGTGTAGTTAATGACTTCATCAAGTCAAAACTATACTACTTGGCCCTACAGTCCCTGAGCCAAGCCTTTGCCTAGACAAAGAGCATATAGGACATGGCGGAAGCTAGTAAGGACCCAACCTATGTGGCCTATAATGACCTACATGCCAAAAAGGATAAGTAAAAGGGGAAGTAAACTACAATAATTTAAGTTGTGGCCAAGGAGGCTAAAATAGCCAACCTAAGGCCAATGGCTAGACAACCCAAGGCCCTAGCCAACAATCAAACCACCAACCTTAGCACTACGATAACCAACTTGCATACATCATTGGTGGTCATAGCGCAAGCTGCTCCAAGGCCCAAATTTGAGTGCAAGGATTGCTTAAAGTATACCCTACTACCCTTGAAACCTTTGAAACTGCTAGACCAATTGCTAAAGATTGGACATATCTAATATAAGCAGATGTCCAAAGATGCTCATAAATGCCATGATAGCTATTGCGAGCTCTTAAGAAATCTCATAGTAGCACCACTGAATGAGCCCCTCGTCCCCAAACACTGTAGGTTGGATCGATTTTATCACTACCACCAATTGCCTAGTCACAACATCCACTTTTGCATGGCCTTGCAAGATGAACTCCAATGAATGATTGATAGAGGTGAGTTGGTACTTGATGCTACCAATCCATTTAGCCTCAAAACCAATCCATGAGGATGTATAAGGGCCTTCTAAACATGGATGATGTAGGCTATGTCATCAATGCTGTTAACATTGATGACAACTTGGAACTAACACGACAACCATTTGTGGTTTAGGTGCCCTCTAGTAGCCTAAGGGCCCCCTCAGTCACCATGGGTTTGAGGCCTTATTTTGTTGTTAGAATGCCATCCCAATCACCTATGACACCCTTTGTGGTTAGGATCCCACCCCATGTGGTATCAATGACAACCACCCAATCACCCTTCATGGTTAGGATGCCATAACATGCTAGCTCCTCACCTACCCAGAGTCTAGTAGTGGGTAATCCATAAGTCCCCTCATGTCCAAGGGTCAATCCTACTGGCAATGCTAATAGACCATATAGGTGGCAACCTTGGAGGTCCAACAAGTGTCTCGTGAATAGGATGATGAGACAACATCAAGAGCATAGAGCAATCCAGGTCAACCTTGAGAAGGGCATAGTCATAAAAGCCCTAATGTTTATCACTATACGTATCAGGAAATGCAAGATTAGAAGGGTGCACATCAACAATGAGGTGGTAAAAAATGTTATCCCATACACTATCATAAATAAGTTAGGCCTCATGGACTAGATCAAACCAACAAAAATTGCATGCCTAAAATCCTTTAGTAGGTCATGCATCACTATCAAGGGCATGGTAACCATAGCCTTTGTGGTAAGGAGGCAATTCCCCACCACTGCAGAATTCATCATTATAGAGGAGATGTTGGGATTCAATTTGGTCTTAGGCAAGCCTTGGCTGGCCCAGCTATGGGTTGTCTCCTCACTCCATTAGGAAATCTACCTTTCATACAAAGGTAGTGAAGTTATCATTCATGGTGATAATGTTGTCCCTTTGTCCATTAACAACATAGACATCAAGAAAGGGTCAGAGGTGTAATTTCTTGCTAACACAACTGCAGCAAAGGATGAGGATAAAATGCATTATAAGCATAGCAAGTGCATAAAACATAAAACATAAAACATACCACATCAAAAAAAGGGTTTACACATTACACATTACATATGGTGAATACATTCATTACATATGAATATCAGTACATAACATGAGCAGCATCATGTGCTAAAAATATAGCAAAAAATAGCAAAACTGTCCAATAGCAAGGGTACATTTGGACATGCTCAACTAGTGGCACTAGGTGGAGGTGGAGGTCCTTCATCCTCCACCACATCGTTGGGGCCCACAGTGTCTCCTAGTACCTACCACCATAATCATAGTAATAGGCATCATTAGTAAGCAAACACGTACTATACAAGCTAACTCAAAACATGCAAAAAAGGAAAAAAGCATTAAAAAACAAAAACTAACCTAAGAGAATCCTGCATCAGTGACTTTTGGAGGAAACTTTTCAAGGCCAACCTTCAAGTGCTAGAGGATCTTGGTCTTGAAAAGCTGTGTCTAGTCCTCCTAGCCAAAGTTAATCCCCACAAGGATCTTGCCTTTATCCACATCAGTCCATGCAGGAAACACCATCAAGAAAGTAGTAGAAAAAGCCTCTCCCAAAGGGGTAATAATCTCCCTCTCAAGAGAGTCACTCACCACCATATGTCACATGAACAACTCGTAGGCCTACCTTCCACTGGCTACCTCAAGGAACATCTTAAGGTAGCGGTGTTCAGTAAACTCCTCTTTGTACCATCACAGGTATGCATCATGCTTGTGCTTCTATTCATGATTGTGGTTCTTCTGAGTCTACCCCCATTGGTACACCTTTGTGCTATAATTTTCCAATCTTAATTCTTCTAGGCAAGCAATTCCATCTACAACTGCTACCCAATCAACTCCCGTGTGGCCTCAGTTTTTCCTCTGAGTGCTATACAGTATTGGGCATACTTTATCTCAAAGGTATGTCAAGTGTTGTCTCCCTAAGCTCTAGCTGCCAAGAAATCATATCTTGATTAAAGATCATTGATCTTTGTATCTTGGCTAGCCACCCTCTCCTGTAGCTTATGCACATGTTTCCATAGGTACTTATTTGAGCACCTACAGACCCACAACTCTTTCACATAGGAAAGCATGCACTTGTTTGATATCTCATGCATGTGATGAAACACCTGATTGATTTTAGGAGGGAGGTCAAGAAGGGCATCCACCTTTGCCACCTTACTTAGATCCCATCGAAGCTTAGAACCTGTAGGCATGTAACAAGTAATCAATCTTAGCCAACAACTAAGCATGCAAGTAGTAGAGCAACCTAAAGCAAAGCAACATTGCACATACCAAGCTTCAGATCTGCTTGCTACAAGAAATCGATCATGTCCTCAACAATGCTTTTCATGAAGGTGAATTTATCAAGCATGTCTACCAACAGCTCCATGTAGTAGGTAGATGTGAAATTATTGGTAGGGACATCTGATGTTGTAACACAACAATGCAATTAGCAAATAACTGAATAGCTAAAGATGCTAGAGCAAGAAGGCACTGATAGATGGCAATCCAAGATAGTTACCTAGTAAGCCCTCAGGCATGAGTGTAAGGGGGGTCACCTAGCTATACACCATTGAATAGGCTATTAAAATCACCCCCATTGAGGTGGAGTAGCCTCTCTTCCTCTAATTATTAGAGGGTCTCCATTGCCTTAGGTAACTTATCTCCATGAGCCTTGCCCTACTCAGCTTGAGGAGGTGCTTCTTCTGCTACCACCTCGGTTGTTGCTCCTACAATCCTCTCTATTGTCTCTATGATTAACACATGTAGATGCATAGCACATTAGTACACATATGCACATAAAAAAATATAAAAACATGAATATACATAAAAATACAATTTTGCATCTAGGAAATTTACAAATACTAACCTACAACCTCTATGTGCAAGCCTTGAAGCCTAATGTAAATGTTCTTACTGCTTGGCCTCCCAGACTTAGGGGCAATCTCCTTCATAGGACATGGCCTCTTAATCTTTTTCTTAGATGGTCCAACCATCTTGGTAATATAGTGATTTTTCTTATGCATGTCCTTGGTGCCAACTAGAAAACCCTCACTTACATTGTCGAGCGAGTAATGTGACTTCCCCATAGACCCTTAATCGTTATGAATAACAACTCATCGATCTCCTTTGGGGGCCCCTGTGTGCATGTAGTAGTGAACATGCACTTAATCAATGGCTTGGAGAGCTTCTTATGATCTTGCACAACCCATTATCCACCATCATACACAACCAAGAGCTCCAAAAACCTTTGTAGGTATCCTACGAAGAACACGAAGTGGACATGGAACCTTTCCTGGAGGTTAAACCATAGCCTCGAGATCTCTACATGCAAGCCAGTGGTGATATAGGTAGTCTAATTGAACCTCATCCCCTTCAGTAGCACCTCCTTCATCACTTGTGCCCTCTCTTCCCCTAAGATCTTTTCTTGGGAGAGCAACTTTGGAAATGCAGGAGTGTGAAAAAGAGAGTAGAGCTTCCACACCTCAGGCACAAGCACATCCTTAATTAGTATGTCTTTCTAAGATCAGGTAGACCCCAACCCTTCCTCAACCTCCCCTATGTGGTACACCTCATTGTTGGCCTTATCTATAATCATCAGGCCATCGGTGGGAAGGCCAAAGAGGTCAACAAAGAAGGCCTCACTAAGGTCAAGCACTACTATCATACCATGCACTTAGGTGAAAAACTACCTAATGTCACTACTAAAAGAGTTGATGATGGTGACCATTTCAACCATAGGGACACTAAAGCTAAGGGACAAAAATAGGTCCATCAACCCTACATGCGTGAGCCTAGCAATCAATGCATCTAAGGCTTTATGGCATAACCAATGTTATGCATCATCCACATTGCCATATTTCATGATGAGGATGGCCTCTATGTAGCCTATGGTGATCACCGTCACCTTGCCTAAGGTAATCACTATTGCAACAAAGGTACAATAATGTTAGCATCATGCAAAGACAAACTAATAGACATACATAAGCAACTACATAAGCCAAAAAAATAGATGCATACATGGCACAAATGGGATGTGAGATGGGGGTGGTGCTACAAGCATCTCCTTATATTAAGCTCACCGATAGCCCACTCCTTATCTAGCTAATTGTAGATCCTACATCACTCGTATGCCTTTGGGTATCGAGTAGGGTAGACCTCTAGATTGGACCCCACTTGCTTAAGCATACCTACTTAAACATTCAAGCTAAAAGAGAACACCTCCAAGGTGGTTCGGTTCAAGGCTATAGCAGTCTCCTCATCATGTAAGCCCTCCTTGTTAACTCTAAACCTAGCATTACTCATGAGCCATTAATAATGTAACATGAGCTAGTAGCAAAAAATAAATTGCGAAAGCCATAAATGCATTTATCCTCCAATGCAGTAGATAGTTCCAAATGGGTTCTAGAACAAGGTGTGCACTCGCAGCGCAATGAAAAGTATGTTGCTCTTATTGTAGCAACCAAACCCAATCATGTGTCATATCTTGGTTAGGTGTTGCTGAACACTCCTAGGACCTCTACCAGAACCACCTGCTCCATCACCACTAGTAGTAGACTCATCTGACATGAACCTCAAGATGTCCCAATTAGCCCTAGGTAGCAACATCTTGGTGATGGTGCTAGTAGCCTCCACCACTAAGTGTGACTACATGATCACACCGAATTGCTACAATAGGTACTCTAGGAACTCACGAGCCCCTAGCTGGAACCACACCACCTATTGGCCCACCTGCATATCTCGCACAGATGTGTTGGGGATGGGTTTACTTATGCAGCATAGGATTCCCACAAGCACCACTATGATCAAGACAGGCTTCAACAACACCCTGCAAGTATGAAGTGACAAGCAAAGAATTAGTATACACATGTAGCTGCAAATTTTGATATGAAGTTATTAAAATAAGTTAGAAAAAATTAGCAAGATTGACATAACATGAGATGCCTTAATAAAAAATTCCTAATTTTGGCAATGCTCTCTAGGGCCTTGTGGGTATAGGAGATTAGCCAACTCATTTAACATGCTTAGTACTTACTGGGGTACAACATGTTATCATAAGTTTAGCATTGTTACAGTTTGTAGGATAGCATCATTACATTTTGCAAGTTTTTCATTGTGTTCAGTTTACAGAATTTTTGCAAAAAATTTTCTAACTCTGGAATGCCTTAGTGGAGAGCGTAGTTTGAAAATCACAAATTTTTCTAACTCTACACTATCTTCATATAGAGCATAGTCCTAGATTATGAATTTTTCTAACTCCCAACTACACACTCTGCAGAGTGTAACCAGAAAAAATCAACTGTCAAGGTAGATGCATTTTGTCAAACACTTGATTTCAACTATGTAGTCTTGTTCGTTGTCCCACCATGCCCTACATGCTACACCCACCACCCCTTACACACCCTATGCCAATGGCACTACCATGCACTATGCTCATGCCCTACCATGCCCTACCCCACTGATGCTACTCAAAATTTTCTTTCATAAAAAAGGAAGAAAACATAGCAAACGTGCCCTAGCACTAAAAACCTTCATGGCCCCTATGATTGTGTTGTGTGGCATAATCACCCCCGTAGCCTTATGCAAAATGCAAAACACAAGAAATGCACCATGGTGCCAATCATCCCCCTTGCAACCCTTATCACTACAAGTGTTGGGTGCAATCATGTTCATGGCCCTTGCAACAAGTCTCAAGGCACAATAACATCCATGGCCATTGTAGCACACATAAAATAAATTCCAGAGACAAAGCCCCATAGAACCCTTACCCCACAGTTGACCATTCTTGACCACTACCAAATCCAGAACACTAACCATTACCTTGTCCCTACTTGCACTGTAGAAAATAGAAATTTTCTTAATGAAAATAATGTAGAACAAACCCGTACATGCCCCAAAACTAAAATCCCAAACTATTCATTTACCTTGGGTTTCCTAACCCACACATCATAAAAGCCCCCACAACTGTCAAACCCTACTTAATCCCTACAAACCTCGAAAATCCATACATGGCCCCATTGGTTGCCCTACACCACACAATAGTAACCAATGTCCCCATAGCTATGCCAAATGTAATAAACCCTCCCTACCAAAAAAATAAACACTCCTACAACCATGCATGCCCTCTTTGCAATTTCCATGGCTGAGATAATGCATGATGATGGTCACCCCTACCATGGCAAGGCATGCTAAGAGACTATGCCCCAAAGCCTAAACCCTCACTAGAGAAAATGGAAAAAAACAATAATAAAAAATGAGCAAAGGGGAGAGCATAGTCAGGGTACCTAGCTGACGTTGATGACCTCCTCTTCTCAATGCATGCTTATGGTAGGTAGCCCAATGCATGTTCCCCCTCATCCACATTCGCCAATCCTCGGTGCAAGTGTCCACTCTGGCATATCATTGTTCCAACTACACTCTCCACTAGCAATGCAAAACATCAATAGTAAGAATATGCTTTGGGAGTTACGTTTGACAGTAAGAAAATGACAACTTACCCATGGTAAAATGCACCTATATATCCTCCTAGGATCATTAAATGACCCACCAACCTAAGATTATGCTCCACACTTAGCCAAAATTTTTAACGTTTTCTGGAGAGCATAGTTGGATGAGAGTGTAGTCACCCACACTTAGTCAAAATTCTCAACTTTTTGTCATCCAATGAACACCCAAGCCAATTTCATTTCCCAAGCATGACCAACCTTTCTCAAAATAACATGATGGATGCATCTATGGTCCACTAAGACCTAAAACTAGCACACATGGCCTACCGAGGCCTAAAATCGGCACAAACATGCTTACCATCTTTAATAGCCCATATGCATACTTGGGAAAATTTCATCACATTGCTTTTTATTCATTTGTGCATATTAACTTTGTTGAAATAGGTGTCACTTGGTTTTTTTTTTGTTCATTTTTGTAGGAATACAACACAACTATGCACGAGCAAATCTTCTCACCTCTAGTCCTGACAAGGCCTCATGACAATATTGAGTAATGCATCAACCCACATTGCCTAGACCTTGAGCCTACAACCTATGCCAAATACATAGCATCCATAAAGACACTACTAGATTGGCCCAATCATCTAGTTAAGGCTCTTGATCTAGAGGCAAAGGACATCATAGAGGATCCCTTTGTTAAGATCCCTATGACAATACCTAATGGTGAGGAAAAAATGCTCAAACTAAGCTCCTTACTAGAGCCCCAGTATGCCCAAGACATCGCTAAGATGCTCAACGATAATATTAAGGCATTCACATGGTCATATGAAGACATGCTAGGCCTAAATCCTTAGCTAGTCTAGCACAATATCATTCTTGATTCCTGCATTAAGCTAGTTAAACAAAAAACATGCAAGGTTAGACCTGAGGTGGTGTTGGTAGTCTGTGATGAGATCACCAAGACTTATAAAGTAGGTTTCATCTGGGTCATTGACTATGTAGACTAGGTCTCCAACATCGTAGTTGTGCCTAAGAAAAATGAAAGTATATGCATTTCCATAGACTTTCAGGACCTAAACAAGGTGACCCTCAAAGATTACTTCTTGTTGCCTAATATCGATCAACTAATCGATACCAAAACTGGACATGCCTTGTTATCATTTATGGATGGGTTCTTAGCTACAACCAGATTAGGATCAACCTTGAGCACCAACTCAACACAACCTTCATGACCCCCTTGGGTATGTTTTGCTATACCATGATGTGTTTTGGAGTCAAGAACACAAGAGTAATGTATCAATGTGCAATGACATATATCTTTAGCAATTACATGCTAAGCTTGCTCAACAACTATGTCAATGACATCATAGTTAAGTCCAAAGTGACCAACAACCATACAAATGATCTAGACTTAGTGCTTAAACATTGCTTAAAACATGATCTTAGGTTGATCCCCAAGAAATGTGTTCTCAGTGTCAAGATAGGCCAAATGATCAGTTTTGTAGTATCTAAAGTAAGAATACGTGTAGACCTTGACAAGGTTAAGGCCATAACCAACTTAGCACTACCGTCCAACCTTAAGGATCTATGAGGGTTGCAAGGTAGACTATAATTTATACGTAGGTTTATCATGTGGTTAACTGATAAGTTACAAACAATGCAACATCTACTCAAGAAAGGAGCCCACTTTGAATGGACAACTCAATGCAAATAAGCATTTGATAACCTTAACCAAGAGCTAGCACAACTTCTTACAACTCACCCTCTATAAGGAGATAAACCTTTTTACATCTACTTTGCCACTTCTAACACATCCATAACTTTTCTACTTTGCCAAAAAAGAGATGATGGTACAAAGGTCATAGTCTACTACTTGAGCCATGCCTTAGTAGCCCATGAAGTAAAATAGAATGATGTGAAAAAGCACTACCTCACCTTAGTCTTCTCACTCAAGAAGTGAAGGCATTACCTTTTTCGTAGTTAAGTTAATATCATTTGCAAAAAAAATGTACTCCGAGTGATCACAACAAACATCTATGAAGGTAGTCGCATTACACAATTTAAAGTAATAAAAGTGGAGTTTGACCTACACTATGTTGCACAAGCCTCAACAAAAGATCAAGCTATAATTGTACAACTCATAGCTTGACCAATAAATGATCAAGCAACCATAGACTTGAAATTCCTAGATGAGCATGTTAATAGCATTAGCAAAGCATCCAACAACTATGAGGCACTACTGTATTTCGATGGAGCTTCAACCTCTCAAGGGGGTAGCACCACTGCCATTATCATGTTTCTCTCCAGGGAGATCTAACCCTTTACATATCATTTTGCATTCTCTTGCACTAACAATGTGGTGGAGTACAAAGGTCTCCTTTAAGATATCCTTGCAACACTAAACCTAGGGATCCAACATAATGATCTATGGTGACTCATAGTTAGTAATCAACCAAGTGATTGAGATTCATGCCTACAAGGCCCAACATTTACAGCCTTACTGTGACCTGGAAAAGCACTTGCTTCAACACTTTCCAACTACTAATGTCCAACACATTCCCCAAAATAGAAATGCTATAGCCAACACATTAGCAACATTAGTTGTTAGCATTGCACCTAACATGTTCCACGCATTGTACACCTCGATGGTACATTGTGCTGTGCCTATCATGCAAATCATTGACATTGCATCCATAGCCACAGTAAGCACAACCCATGTAGGAGAGTGGTACGATGACATCATGGTGTACCTTCTATAGGGTGAGCCTCCACAACATCTAACTACCACTCAAAAGGATGTAGTATGTAAATGTTCATAGTAGTATGTCATCATGGGTGATCACACGTTATGTCATAGACCCTACGATGGCATACTGCTAACCTACATAAGCAACAATGAAGCACAAACGATCATTGAACAAGTTCATGAGGGACTGTGCAAAGGTCACAGAGCACCTAGGGCAATGGCAACAAAAATCAAATGATTAGGCTATTATTGGCCTTATAGGGAGCATGATTACATCTCAAAGGTCAAAACATGTGACATGTGTTAACGGCATGGCAACTTAATGCACATGCCACCAACTAAACTACATACAATGTAGATCACATT
>MNCI01018038.1:0-15704 GCA_015680685.1 Gnetum montanum | reverse complement strand
GCTATGTTTTGTGCAAGAATGGTTACATGTTTTTGGTTGTAACAATTATGACTAGAATGTTCATGATTTCAAGGTTCCTCTTGTGGTGGAATCACAAAAATCAGGGCTAAGATGAATTTTTTATGAATTTTATGGTGAGCCTCTATTAATTAGTCTAAATTTGGTTGTAGCACTTTACCCTTTGAGGATGGATGTGGTTGTCATAGTTGGATTTTTCAATCTCAAGGCTTCTAGGGATTTTATTTTTTTAATTTTTTTATATATTTTATTTTTAATGTGTTTTTTTAAAGAAAAAAGTGTTTTACTATTTTTTGTAAGTTTTTTTATTTTTCTATTATGGCCACTTTTTCTATGTTTTGATGCTTTTTGTAAAGTAATGCATGTTTTAACCTAAGGCATAATTTTGGTTGTGATGTTCTGGTTATAATGGTTTTGGCTACAATTTCAAATCTATGAGGGGTTGTAATAATATATTTATTTTTTTGGTGAATTTTTTGAAGCAAATTTGAACCAACACCTTAGGGATTTTTATGGAGGCTAATTTCACCCTCGACTAGGATGTGTAAAATTTATTAAGAAATTCTATGTTTTGAAATGTTGTGTTAATGTTGTTTTTATACTTTCCCCTTGTAGTTTCCTGCTCAAGCTAGTGCTCATTATGGTTGAGCTAGTTAGCATTATTTGCTACCTCAATCAACCTATGAACCATGCCCCTCTTCTTGACTTGGCCTTGGAGAAGATGTTAGCATGGTTCTGCCTAGGGGCAATGAATTTCCTTGCCTACCTTTTCCAACACTTTAGTATGATGATGTGGTCACACTTGTCTGAAGAGGTGCCCACAATCAACACGGAGACTTTGCTACCTATGTTTGCATGCTTAATTACTTATTTTATAACTAATGGACCAAAGACCCCAGTAGTAGGAGAACTGGTGGATTTCATTAGTCCATGATACCTTTCAAATATCTAGAGCATGCTAGAGTATTCATGATACAACATGAATAATACTCTAATGGTGGCACAAAGAGTCCACCCTTTGTTCATAAATCCTCCAAGGATTGTGTACCAATTATAGGGATAAATATAGTTGTTATAGGTTTTAATATTTTGGTTTTATCTAGTTTAATCTTCTCTCTTCTAACTTGTTAGTTTTATATGTATCTTGTAGGTATAGGTTCAATGATCAAACCTTGGTAGTAGCCCATACTGCATTGAATGAATTCACCAAAGGCCCCAAGATTAGACATGTTGTTTTTGAACAACTAAGAGGGAAGTTTGATGAATATCCAACCATATTTGACCCTATTTACAAGAATTTTGTGGCTACCAAAACATCACGTAGCTAGTGAGTGGCTACCAAAACATCACGTAGCTAGTGAGTGGCTACCAAAACATTAGAGATATGGGTATTACTGCTAGCACCTCCACACAAGCTCTCTAAGTAAGAAGAAGAAGAGTGAGAAATCAAATACATTATTATGCTAAAGGTTTTATGGTTACTCAGGCTTTAATTAGTTAATTAATTAATTATAGCTAAAAAACAGTTGTATTGATGCCAAACACTTGTCTTTTGCTTATAGGGCCTTCTACTTCTGTAGATGTTATCATATCCCTCACCAAATATTTTTCAGAGAACCTCATGCTAAAGTTTGGTCAGGTGGGACTAGCACATGAATGGTTTAGGAAGAATACATCTAAAGACATTCAAGCAAACATTGTTCATGGAGGTTTTCTTGAGATCTTCATGGCATCCAACCCTATCATTCCTTCTGTAGAGATGTTGAACATCATCAACTCTTTTGATAAGAAAGCTAAGGTGTTTCACACCATAGTACGAGGCCAATCTATTGCTATTGCCATTAGTGCATCTACCTTCCATGACTTATTTGGTGTTCCCATTGATGAGATGATAGTTTCCACCAAACCGATGAAAGAGGTAGGCCATTATGCAGAGGTTGAGGAATGGCTTGGTGCTACCAAGGGCCACTTCGATTTTTCTTACATTAGCTTTACAAACCCTGATGCAAAAGGATTTTATCCCTTGTTTAGATCTAGGATATTCCCTAAATTGTTATCACAAAAGAAGGTGATTGGCATTATGCAAGGATGGACCTTCAAGAAATTTATGATTGAGGGAATTCGTTTTAACTTAGCTACTTCCTTCATTGCGAGTCTTAAAGAGGAAATCCTCAAAATTTGTGTAGACTCTTCCATAATAGTCAACATGTATCATGCATTTTTTGCAAGCTATTTGAAGAGGTTTACACAATTTTTGGTGGTGAAGAGAGGTGGATTGTGGATGTGTCAGGACCCATGGCAACACTCCAAGCCTTGGATAAATCATCTTTATCCAACCATGAGGGTCCAAAACCCACTAGAGGGTAGATAATGTGAAGCTTAAGGTTCTCAAGAGTAAGTTTGAAGATCAATGATCAGTTGTTGATAACTTGGCAAGAAGGATGAATTATCACCAAAAATTGTAGAACCTTCTATATACATCCAATATCAAACGTAAACATTTCACAACCTGGTTTGTGAATATGAAAGATATTTTTTCAATAATGCCATATCTATAAAATATACCAATGCTAGCCAATCTAGTTGATGTTGCCTAGACCATTAACAACCCATGAAATAAGGAAGAAAAGATAAAAGCATTGTTGGATGTGTTTTAGTTTTCAAATGCACTAGTAGGGCAACCCAAATAACTAGCAAGACCAAGACAAGATGAAGGATCATCCAAGCCATAGGGGCCTCCACCTCCAAGCACAATGTGATAACTCCATCCTACTTAATTTTATATAGCTAATAGCTACTAAAATTTTGTCCAGTTTCGAATTTTTTTCATTAGCATTGTAAACACTTGAATATTTTATAATGCAACACTTAGAGTTATGTCTCATTATTGTTAGTCAATCAATTATTAGTCCCATACTTTTCAAATTTTGTAAATAACTCAATCCCATTTTTTTTCACTCAAGGACAAGTTGTTAGTCAATTATTATGGTAAGAAGAAGATTCTTTCAATGAGCGACATTAACACAACCTCATTAATGCAGCCTCATCGATTCATCCCTATCAACATATCCTCTGATATGTTGATAAATATGTGTTAAGGCTAGTCCATCCTAATCAAATATAAATGCATATACCATCCATAATTATATTACCTTTGATCATTTCTATAGCGAAGCTCTTACTATTTTTTTTGTAGAACTTAGTCAAATTTTCTTCTAATGTCTAAAACATGGATTGAGTTGATTTTTGAAAGTTTTATTTGAGTGCATGATGTACATCTAAATGACAGTAATAAAATTGAGATTAATTTCTTCCATTATAGCACTTGGAGTAGTACTTAGTTTATTTTTAACATTTTACTCAATGCATTTTACTTTCCTACACTTAGGAAATTAAAATGTTATTGTATAATAGCGTAAGTATGACCACTACAAGCCTAATATATTAGCATTTGGTAATCATAGTAGTGAATACTTGGTTCACCCAACAATAGATACTTGGTAATTCTAGTTGCATTAACAGAAGTTCAAAATGGGTATAAAAAATAGAAACTGATAATTCATACTTAGGATAGCTTAGATTACTCTTAAGTTTATAGTTAGCTGGAGATTAATATTTCAAACACTCTTTTACTTTAAATATTTTAATCATAAAAATGATAGAAAATATAAATATCTTATGTCTTAATCTCACGTAACCGTATCCATAGAACTAACAAAAGTGATGATTAGGAATACAATGGCCAGCAACTAACACTCAGTTTTCATTGACACCTAGAATCAGGATAGTCCACAAAACTTAACTACATTGCATGTAAATGCTTGTGATCTATATGGTTGAGCATAGGGAACTCTTGCCACTTCTTAGCATCTTAAAGAGCTATTTAATTAATCCACACTATTATGCATTAGTGAGGCTCTTATTGTAGACCCCACCTCATAGAAGAGAGAAAATGTTATAACCTTCACAAATTTTCATTGATCTCTAGAATGTTAGAGGGTATGTTTAAAAACTCTAGCATTAGTACAATTTTTAAACAAGAGATGTTAGATACCACTAGATTTAATTAAACTAATAAATTAATTCATATAGGCATGATTTAGTTTAATTATGATATTTGGGATTCATATTAAGTACTTATGACAACTAATTTCTCACATTTTATACTAAGTGTGATAAGTGCTAGTCTCCATGGTTGATTGATTAGTGGTGGTGAGGTATGATCAATTTTGATTTATGCTCATTTTCTATTTGATGAGATTTGTGATTTGACATGTTTGATTTCCATGTTGTGGATAGCTACTAATAAGTGATTTCCAAGTCAAAGTGTCTTCTATTATGTGTTTTTGATCTCTGATCCTTGCCATTGGTGGATTAGGGAAATTTCCAAAAGATCTCACTTAGTTTTACTAACATATTTTTACATTTAAATCTTGATGTTGCTGGAGGATTTGGTGGGCCCTATGCTTAGAGGCTATACAATTGTTATTTATGTTTTCCTAGACTTAAAAGACTTGGAATTTAATGTTATTATTATTGAAATTAAATTTTTACTTAAGTCCAATAATCAAAATATATGTACACCCCAAGATATATAGTTCAATTAGATCTTTGTAACCATAGCCTTGTGCACTAGAATCAAATCCATAACTTGGAGTTTTCAAATTAGGAGTCCTATTACTAGGCTAATACTTCATTATTACTCTACTAGCTTAGTATCTCGATTATGTCCATAGAATGTTGCTATAACCAAATATTTGAGTTAGATGAACATAATACCTTCTTAACCTAAGGTAGGTAAGAGGGTGTTACAAGTTCACTTTATACTTGAACATTAAGAAAGAAAGATTTTTCCAAGAAATTCCCCTTTATTGATTAGATACCCTACATGAACACTACATTTGAGAATATTTTGGTACTTTAATCTACTAAACATCCATCTAATACTAAGAGAGTGAAGGAACCACTATCAATAAAATAAAGTTTTCTAACACTAGATATCAAATTATTACGTGGTATGTTTGCTTAACTATACTTGCAAAATATAGGCTCACATAAAAAAAGAGCTTTCGTGAAGGCTACTTAATAGATGAAGATAACTTTCATATTTATTATTTAAAAAATCTAATTTTATTATTAATAAACAATTATGACACTAATAATTCCTATTTTGAGGGACTAAACTTGAGGATTTCTCATGAAATTTTTGTTATGATTGGATAAAATCTAAGATCCTAGCTTAAGATTTCAATGGAGAGTTTGTCTATCTCTAAATACACAATTTCAATTTTTATGGTAGGATCTTTCCCCTAATATGGTAAGTATTGTGGAGGAAGAACTAGAAATCTTAAATATCTATGATCTTGTTTTCAATTCCCAGCATCGAAAATTAAAGAGAAGGATTCTGGAAATTGTAATGTTGAAGAACCTGGTTATTTTGGGAAATTGAAACTTCACTAGGTAGTGGGAGGATAGGTCTAGTTCATCAGGTTAGAATATGAAGGTCCTTTTCCTTGATGATTTGGAGTACACAAGGGATTTTGTGGAGCTAGGGTTTCCCTTTATGGATTTATCTAGAAATATTTAGCGCTAGAGAACAAGTGGATAGCTTTGTATCTTGACCATTTTTCCTTTCTAAATCATGCTAGATTGCTCATCAACTAATCAAGCAGCCTTTACCATGGATATTTTCATAATGTAGGCCCATCATATGTGAATGGTAAAATAGGAATTTCCATCTATCAACCTTCAAATTTGAGAATATCTAGTTATCCATTAAGTGCTTTTGGACTAATCTAGAGTGGATTTGAGATATGAATGTTGGTAGGTTTAAACTCCATGGAGCTTTGAAGAATCTTGTAGAGTTTTAATAATATTTTTCTTGATAGAAAAGGTAAAAATTACTTCTAGTGATTTAAGATACTATTGAAAAGATATATTAGATTTAGTGACAAGTAGATTGATTATCAAAGTGGTGTTTGATCATGAGAGATCTTATGGAGGCTAAGAGATAGGTTAGATCTTTGGCTCATGAGAAGGAGGTTTATTGCAAATAGCACTCTAAGGAGAGGTGGCTTAAAGAAGGAGATTATAACTTTGTCTATTTTCATATAATTGCAAACAAGAGAAATCAAAAGTGATTCTTGATCAAATTCTCCTTAGATGTCTAGGTGAGTCTCTAGGTTGTGGTCATTTAGTTTCATAGGCTATATGGTTATAACAAGAGGGTTAACCTTGAAATTTTGAAAGATATGATTCTCTACTTAGTATCTCCTTTAGATAATGAGTTTCTATAGGGATGACTCTCTAGGAAGGAGATTCACTCCATGGTGGTTGAAGCCCCAAACCACAAGTTACCTAGATTAGATGGATAGAACTTCAAGTGCATCAAAGCCTATTGGAACATAATTGGTAGGGACATTAAGGGCTTTCTTTGCTTGAGATTAAAATATGGGACTTTCTCTAAAATTTGGTACAATACTTTTATTATCTAACTATTAAAAAAGGAGGAGGTGTAGTTCCTAAGGGACTATAGGCCCATTAATCTCTATAATAGATTATACAAGATTTTTTCCAAAATCATGGTGAATTGCCCAAAGTCCTTGCTACCAAACATCATTGACTTAGAATAGTTGGGAGTTATTCTTATGTAGAACATTATTAACAGTGTCATTATAGCAAATGAGGCTCTACACTAGGCCTATATCCAAAAATAAGAGATTTTCTTTATTAAGCTAGATTTTTCCAAAGCCTATGACAAAGTGAATTAATATGTATTACTTTTCACCCTACAAGAGCTAGGATTTTGTAGGTAGTTTTATGGGATGATTAAGTACATGATTTCTATTATCTAATTTTAAGTTTTTTTAAATGGATAAATCTCCTAGAAATTTAGCCTAGGATAAGGTCTGCAACAAGATGATCTCCTTTTACCTTATCTCTTTACTATTATTGTCAATAAAATCTATTGATGGATTAGAAAGTTAAATGTCACTTTCATGTTTCTTTGAAACCTCTGTTCTCTTTATTATGCAAATGGTATAATGATTTTCTTCCTAGCATCAGTGCCCAAGGCTAGAAAGTTAATGCAAGCATTGGATGGATTTTGTCAATTAATGGAGTTAAAAGTAAACTATAATAAGATACAAATATTTCATGTGGGATGTCTAATGAAGAGGTTGAAGCATATCATACATATGTTTGGATGCATAGTTGGCTCACTTCTATTCTATGATCAAACATTAGCCAATATTTGGAAGTGAGTATTGGGTAGGATGTAAAAAAAATTTGGTCTCTTGGAGGAGTATGTTTTCATCTTCTGCAAGTAGCTTACTTTGGCTAAGCTTTTCCTCTCAAGTATTTTCATTTATAGTTATTTGGCTTTCAATCCCATAGCCTAATTTGTACCACAAGTTAATCAAGTTATGAGGGATTTTATTTGGTATGAAGAATAGAAGCATCATTGATTTCATTTGATTACTTGAGATAAGACAATCAATCTAGTGGCTGTGAGCTTTAGGAATTCATGAGACAAACCTGCACTTGATTACCAAGTTAGCATGGGATATTTGGTCCTTGGTAGTCAAGCCATGGATCAATTATCTTTGGATGTAATATCCTAATTTATGGCCTTGCCCACCTAAAGCATTAGATATTTCAAAAATCATTCAAAGAGTATAGATATTTTTTGTAGTTTCTTGGGTGCTAGGAGTTTGGGGATATGCTCAACATAAAATTATTGGGATAGTTTTTTCTACTATGATCTCCCTTATGTGCATAGGTCTAGGGGTAAGGCCAATCTTAAAAATTCATAACTCCTCCAACTAAACTTACAAAGATTTCTTGCAATTCATTGAGACAAATCATAGATAATGGATCTTGAGTCTTTATAGAAAATATTTTATCAAAGCAGGAGGTTGGAACCTTATTTGGAGATTTCATTGTCATCCAAATATGAGATTTTTCACTTGATTTTTGGTTGATCATGCTATGTTCACTCAAGATATATCCAATGATACAGATTCATCCTAGCCTCCTAGTGCATCCTATGTTATAAGGAAATTGAAACTATGATGAAACTCTTTAAAGAATATTTATGTGTAAAGGTTGTGGGTTGACTTGTATGAACATGGACTATGATCCTATGGGATCAATGCTAGATAATTATTTTAGAAGGGCCCATCATGCATAAGCACTTATATGAGACTTCATTCTAGATGGAGGAGGTTAGGAGCCCAAAATCTCCCTATAAATGTGTTATGAAGGCTTTCATCAACTTTCACTTATGAAAGAACACTAAGGAGTAAACTATGGCCATAATTAATATTTTTGACTCCTTGTGACACAAGCCAATCTTATGTGGGGATCTACACATCTCTTCAACACTAAGACTCTTGGTTGAGAAAGCATGTTTCACAAATTTTCTAGTTCTTAGGCCATGCCTCGTTAGCTGGGTTTCACTAGTGGTGGCTTCTTTGTAAGATGATGGGTTTATGATTGATGGAGTTCATGTGCAAGTTTTAGTAGATTTTGTCACAACAACCACTAGAATTCTGAATAGTGGCTCTTCTATTATTCGGATGAGTTGATAAGTTATGATAGTGGTTTAACATTTTTTGAAAACAAGTTAATTTCTAGTTAATTTAATGGATTCTTTAGGTGGCAAGACATGTTGACATTATGGGCTAAGCTCATTCAACAAATTATCATATATGTGACCTTGAACATGAAGATCTCCATTTTATGATGGTTCTATTTCATGCGTCTATGCCCATTTTAACTTAGTAACATACTAGATGTATGGGACCTTTCGGCATGGTTAGCTATCACACTCTCTAGTGAATTGCATGCAATGATTAGGGCATGATCCCATTGCATTCAGCATTCTAGCCTCCTTGTACACCTTGTGGAATAGGTTTAGGGTCTTTATCTTCTTCCATTTTTATCCTCATTTTCTCTCTTGGTCCCTACCCCTTTTCTTGTCCTCCTACATGTTCTCCCCACACATCTTCCCTCCCCTAGTTCCCACAGTTTCACCTCGNTACCCCTTTTCTTGTCCTCCTACATGTTCTCCCCACACATCTTCCCCCCCACNTAACCCCAATCCCCTAATTTTCCCCTAGCTGGGCCTTTTCTAGCCATAGAAATGTGCCCTATCTCCCTTGTGGATGTCTCTTTGGCTAAATCTGATTACTTGAAGATGTGGAAAGAATCCATCATGATGTTAGGGGTTTGTAAGCACTTACTATTAGCAATGTCAAAACCCATCCTCCTCCCCTAGTGTTACTCTAGGTAGTTGGTGAGACTTCTAAAAATTGACTTGGTCTAGTTTAGATCAATGACACATAGACCCTAGAGTAATGTTGGGGAGTCCTTCATTGGGTGTTAGGCTTACAAGAGTTCCTTGGTAGTTGTAGCCTTAGCAGCTAGTTCATCTATTAACTACACACATGCTTATGCTGGTAACTAGGGTAGACTAGGTGTAGGTATTTACATGACTAGCAAGAGTTTTGGGGATCTAAAACCATCAACCTAAGGTCCTATCTCATGGCTTCTAGAATATCAAGACCTATAATCTTAAATTGCTTCACTATGATAAAACTTGTTTGATTTGTCTTGGTGAGATGTTGGATGATTATCTAGACTTTCTTTCCCTATGATGGTTAAGTTGATCCTCCTAGATACCTGCATTTCTTCAGCTGTGTAATTCCTTCCCCTCTCACCACCTAATGGGACTATCCTAACAAATAGATTCGCCTTGACAAGAAGCTATCCTGTCTAGCCACATGGTGTCCAAAATTTTTTTTTTTCATTGTATTTCTAAAAGTACAGATCCTTTCTTGTGAAAGACTTAATAATATGATTTATGATTTTGTTTTTTTTTTTAACTTTGATTCCCTATGGGAATGCTTAGGACTATTCTGCTAGATAGAAATGAAGTAGGGACTTTTCGCCTCTTGTGCCTAAGGAGTCTTTTTCTAAAAACTTAGAGTTAGGCTAGACTTATCCCCTTAGTGTATCTATTTTGTTGGAGGATCTTCTTGTTACATGTTTTGAGCCATGTGTGTTTTAAGCTTTGTTGTGTTTCTTTTTAAAGAGCTTTTCATTCTTTCTATGGTTTTGATCCCTAGACTTGATCTTTACCAAATAGTTTTCTTAGAGATAATATGGAGAATCTATGTTTTTTACTCTCTTAGTTCACTTTTCTCTACTTGCTTAGCTCTTTCTATAATGTAAATAGCTTGTTTCATTTTAGCTGTAGGAGGGTCAAGCGTAATAAAGAGAATGTGTGTAATATACTTAATTTTTATCCAACTAAACATATAAAGTTAGCTTGTAGAATTTTTTTAGGTTCTACAAGGAGCCTAGGGAGGAGCTCTACCACATAAGCGTGTGGGGTTGTGATTAAACTAGCTTTAGGACTTGTACACCTTTTAACTCTTGATATAGCTCAACATCTTGCTTAGTTCGATGTTTTTCTAACAAGCACAACTCTACTTCTTAACTTGATGGAAATAGCTCATATTATCTTTATCTTTAGGATGATAGATCGTAGAATTATTTTATCTCTACAAGGAATTTAAAAAAGAGCTCCACCATGATAGTGCTTCTTGGATAGGCTTGAGTTGGACCATTTTGAAAATAGCCTTTAGCATGTGAGCTTTTGGATTTTTCTTAATCTAACTCAACTTGTAGGGCTAAATTTGTAGAGCCTTATTTCTGGCTCTAAAAAGAAAAGCACTAGTCAACCT
Source organism: Gnetum montanum (assembly GCA_015680685.1). Classification (NCBI taxonomy): domain Eukaryota; kingdom Viridiplantae; phylum Streptophyta; class Gnetopsida; order Gnetales; family Gnetaceae; genus Gnetum; species Gnetum montanum. Next base: position 4,935 of record MNCI01018038.1, on the reverse strand, counting down.
TCCATAATAGCTCCACTTGCTTTTCTTTTAGCTCTGTGTATATAGCTTTTCTTATCAGCTTAGTGGGGCCAAGTTAAATTATTTTCATAAGCATATGCACTTTTTAGATTTTAATCAAACTCATCTTGTAGAGCCAATTTGAAGGGACATATTTTAACTCCTCAAGAAAAATCTCATTTCGCTTTGCCACATAAGCCTGAATTAACAAAAAAGGATGCTAAGTAAAATTTTCTCATAGAACTGTTTTCTCACTTCACAAAGGCACACTTCTACATCATCCTTCTTGTTTATGCCAATCCATGTGTACATCTAGAGATATTACAATCTCATCTAGGTAAAATAAGCTCATCAAAATGCCTAACTCTACCACTTCAACCAAAGGTAAAGGTGGGAAGCAAATGAAACAACTATTTTATTGTACATGAGCTCTTCCAACAAAACATGAGCTAAAATAAAAATCTTGATCTAAATGATGAGAAGTGTCCAAACCCTTTGTTTCAATTGACCATGTTAGCCAAGAAAAATGCCTTGAAAGTAAAAAAACACTCTCTATTAAGCAAAGGGAAGATAAATCCAAGTTCAAATCTATAGGAAGCTATGTTCATAGAAATGAATGAAAGGACTTTACATGTAAAGGAGAGCAAAAACCCATCAATGCAACTAGAAAAGTTTGGTAAATCTTGAAAGCTAGTTAAAGCCAAGATGCCTTTACTTGTAGGAATAGTCATTTTGTGCCAGAAATCTAAAATGATAGGTTTCTTCCTCCTCTATTTTGATTTTAAAGCTTAAATAAAGCTCAACCAAAAACTATAATGAAAGCTTAGATGTAATGAGCATTCGAGCACTCCTTCAACTACTTCTCAATAAGTAGGTAGATAATGGCTACAACATAGCTCTTTTCTTACTTCCTTAGCTAAGTGATAGATTATTGCAAAAATGGCTCTAAAATGACTATAGAAACTACTATAGAAACATGGATGTTAGAAATAAAATATTTTAGGATCATTTTATATGTTTTGGTTTTGGCCTAGTGCTTCAACTAGAATTTTCTCTTTTGTACTTCTCTTTTCTTTTTCTTTCCCTACTCTTTTTTTTATATAAAAGCTTGTTTTTAAAAAAAAAAAATTTTGGAAGTTGGAAAACTCTAGAGTCTCTATGTGGGACAAATCAAATTTTTTTCTCTTTTATTGTGCTATGAAGAGCGATTTCTTCTATGATTGTGCACTTGGTTTATGCTCAATTTGGAATTGTAAAAGAAGCTTTTTAAAGTTTCTTTTGATTAATAAAATTACTCTACCCCCTAGAATCTAGGGAGAGTTTTATGATAGATGTAAGCTAGTAAATCTAGTAGCTAAACTAGCTTAAAAGCTAGTGTATATTTTCTCTTCTACATTGGTGCTCTATTTTTCTTATTCTAAGAATATTTAGAGCTTTTTCTAGTCTTACACTAGTGTGTATTTTAGCNCCCCCCCCACATCCTCTTAGTGCCTTTAGCTATGTTCGAAGATAAAAAATTGGTATCAAAGCTTGATCAACACTAATTTTTCTTAGCTATGGCATAGAATTAGGGATTTTTAGCTAATAAAGCTCCATGGTTTGATGGTTCAGATTATCCTCTTTGAAAGTTTAAAATGAGAACATACCTACTCACTTATGGGGATGATTTATGAAAGGTAGTGGATAGAGAGACAACGAATGTAGTACATGAGGCTCAGGCTATGAATACTTTGGTGTGTGGCTTAGATAGAGCAATGTGCATGAAGATCATGCATCTTCATGCCATTTATGAAGGTGATTATAAAGAAAAAAGGTCTAAGATGCTAACCTTCATAGCACAATTCAGTACCTTAAAGATGGAACAAAATAAATGGATCAGTAAATTATTTAACTATGTAGATGAGATTGTTAGTGAAATGATTGTGCTTGGTGAAGCATAGTCAAAAGACCTAATCCACCAAAAGATCCTATCTATTCTACCTAGCATATTTTAAGGTAAGGTCTCTTCAATAGAAGTGGTAAAATATCTCTCCAAGATGACAGTAACTAAGCTTTATAGCATCGTCTCAGCTTTTGAGATCAAAAAAGGAGGAGCCCATTTGATTACCAATCTAGAGCAAATTTCCTTCAAAGATGATGCTAAGAAATTTAAGTAAAAGGAGGAACCAACAACATCATATTCAAACTCTAACAAGGAGATTGAAAATCTTGCCAAAAAGCTTAGGAGACTCAAAAAATAAAAGCTAGTAAGAAACTAAAAAATGTTTTTTCTTGTTATTATTTTGGTAGAACAGGTCATATGATTGCTAAGTGCTCAAAGAAGAAGTAAGATGAAGAAAATTAGAGAAAGTAGATGACTAGATTCAAACCAAAGAATACTCAATATAGGTTTGATAGGTTAAGAGCTCAATTAGGTACAATATAAGACCAATTAGAACACTTAGAGATTAGCAAAGGGAATGAGAATATTGAAGAAAGCTCTTTTGCAATTTTTCTCATACTAATATAATAACTAATGATAGTGATATTGTTACACAAGATTTATTTTCTTTTCTAGCTATGATTGAAGATGATGAATTTGATGATGACTTTCCAAGTTTTATGTATATTAACCCAAGTGAGCAAGACATTCCTAGCACTAGTGAGAGTATAGGTCTACGCAAAGATGGAGATGGATCAAACTTAGAAGAAACTAAATATGAGGAGATAAAGGATATTAATTTAGAAGGACTAATGGAACAATTGGAGATGGTGGTCAAGGTCAATGAAAAACTAAACAAAATTTTAAAACAAAAGAAGCAAGAGATCAAGAGTTATAAGATGAAACTTGAAGAAGCTGAACAAAAAGAGTCAAAGCTAATGGAGGAAATACTGATGCTAAATAAGGACATGAAAGGTAAGGCTACTCAAGTAACATCTAATTTATTTAGTATATTTACTTGTAGCTCAAAAAAACTTAAGGATATCATCAACAATGAATGGCATAATAATGATAAGAGGGGGCTTGGCTATAAGCCTGAATCTTCAAAAAAAGCTATCTTCAATAAAAACCCCAGCTCAGAAAATGAATGTTCAAACATAGCCACCATTGTCACAGATCATCATTCTACAAATAGGTAAAGGAATTCTTCCTACTCCAAGAATTTCAATCAAGTATGGTCCAAGAATGACTTATATATTCTTTTAAGGATACTATTATAATTTGGAAAAACTAGACCATAGAGCTAGAGATTACAAAAGTNATTATAATTTGGAAAAACTAGACCATAGAGCTAGAGATTACAAAAGCAGGAATTTTGCATACTATGCATCTATGCCCTTTTCCCATGCTACTAAATCCTTTTCAAGAAATAATAGAACAAGATGGTAAGTTTGGAGATCCATAAAAAGGCTTTTCTTGTACAACTTGCTTTAAAAAGCTCTTACAGCCTAGAGACATGGTTTCTTGACAATAGCTACTCTCAACATATGACCAAGGATAGATCAAAATTCATTTCTCTAAAGTCCTTCAATAGAGAAAAAGTAAGCTCAAGGATAAAGGTAAAGTTGTGGTAAGGGGTATTGGATCAGTTAATATTCATAATAGCTTTCCTAAAGTCCATAATGTCTATTTCATTGATGGGTTACACTATAACTTGCTAAGTTTAGGAAAATGTTCAATAGAATGCTATAATATATGCTTTATGGACAAAAGATGTATTTTAGAAAATGTTGACAAAGGTTTTAAAGCTTATGCCACTCAAACATGGAACAATTTATATTCGATTAATGAACAACTACATTACCAAACTCTTATCTATGAGATGAACAGTAATTGGTTATGGTACAAAAGACTAGGACATTTATGCTTAGGAAACATACAATCCTTAATCAAAGCTCAAACCGTTAGAGGTATGCCTCAAGTAATATATTTGGAAGAGGTATTTTTAGCATATAAAAATGTTTAACAAACTCAATCCTCTTTTAAGCCAACAAAAATTTCTTATAAAAATAAGTTGCAATTATTGCATATGGATGTGTGTGGCCCCTTTGATATAGTTGGTTTTGACAGCAGCAAATATTTTTTTTCTTATTATAGATGATTATACTAGAATTTGTTGGCTTACGTGTATTGAGAAAAAGTACGATGTCTTCTAATTGTTTGAGGTGTTTAAAAACATGGTCGAAACTAAAATAGGGCTTAAAATAAAAGCTATTAGGACTGATATTGGAGGTGAGTTCACATCAAATAAATTTTATGAGCATTGTAGAAATTCAAGTATTAGGAGATAATTCTTAGCTATAAGAACACTTGAGCAAAATGGTGTTGTAGAGCACAAAAATAGGACAATACTTGAATGATCAAATCGATGATGAACAAAAAAATGTATCAAAATATCTATGAAATGAGGTAGTCATAATAGCGGTATACATCATCAATAATGCTTAATTAGTAAGAGCTTATAATTGTAAAAATCCCTACCAAATGTTGTATGTTAAAATAGCTAATATTCAATGTTTCAAAATTTATGGTAGTAACTGTAATATTAAGAACCAAGATAGTATTCATAAGCTTAATAGTCGCTATCAAGAAGGTTTATTTATTGGATATCCTAATCAATCAAAAACCTATCATTGTCTAATTTTAAAACCATTAAAAATTGTTAAGACATCACATGTTAAGATTGATGAGTTATCAAAGAGTACTAATAATATGGTTGAGGAAGGTATGAATGTAGGAGAAGAAGATGATGATGATGATGTGCTAACATCAAAACGAGCAAAAGAAATAGATGCTAAAGTAGTTGGAACATATGAGGTAAAAACAAAACAAGAGGCTATCCTTAATGGTGGTTTAAGGAGGAGAGTACAAAGGTTCAGATCCATGGTAGATATTCTCTATTCACCTCTCAAATAAAGAATAAGGAGAAATAGAGCTGAAATAGAAAATATGGCTTA
>MNCI01018035.1:0-11840 GCA_015680685.1 Gnetum montanum | reverse complement strand
GATTAACTAATGTTCTAAGGCTCTTAAGTGCTCCTAAAGTAAACACGATTGAATAAATTCTAAGTCTAGTTAACTAAAAAAAACATAAATCTAATTTAGCCTAGAGCGATGGATATTCGGTCTTGGTCTACCATACATGCCTTGGACTCATGTAGTCATCACTAAGATTATCACATGGTATTCCTACTAAGCAAATCAAGCAACACCACTAATGAGTTACCAGATAACTACACTTAGCACTCAAAACTAGTCATATCCATTCTACTTACTAATGACATGTAAAATAAAGTGCTTGGAATGTAAATGACTTTCTTTCATCATTATTCTTATTTTGTCAATTTAAAGTCTACATTACAAAGTATCTTCCATATTATAAAAAATTGTCTTTTTAATCCAAACATAAAGGCATATTTGCAAGTGAATTGCCTTCTTCATCTTATTTTTATGTAGTAGATTTACTATCTTTTTTTAAGGTTATATTTATAATATTTTTATCTAAAATTTAAGTTTCAGTTCTATGCTATTGAGCATTGGTTGCTAGTTAGATGGTTATGTCATACAACATTTTACATAAAGGTGCTAAGTTCAAAACTCAATATTGACACCCCTTTAAAATTACTTTGTTGCCAACCTAGGAATATGTTACTTGATGTTACCTATTACTAAAAAATATTGTTGTTCTTTTATATTTTTCATTGGTCTTGTAATCAATGCAATTTATGCCTTTCATCGTCACCACTATTATTATCCTATCAATTTATTGTTATCCTATAACATAGAGTCAGTTATTCAACATAGAAAAGTTAGAATTTGAAAATTCTTTGTTGTAATTGCCTTATACCCTACGCTTCATTCAACTTCATCATTAATGCATATATCACATTACAATGAATGTCATCATTATCATCTTCCTTGTTATCTTATACATACATATATAAAGTCAATCATTCAACCTACAAAAAGATAAGAAATACAAAGCCCTTTACTTCAATTGCGGTGCCCATGCAACATGTTCATATTTATCATTATTACCATGTTGTACATTTCATCAACTTAAGAAAAGTAAGTCTTCAGACCTAGCATCATTTCAAATGAATGGCACTTGTTTATAATAATTTTGGCACAGTTATATTTACTTTTCTAAACCTTAACAAGAGTTTTTGCCATACAGAGAGACAAACAGGGCGCGAAAGACATGATGCGTTTTCCTCTGTCCAATGTCTTAACAGTGGGATATCGTATTCACCTGAAAATTCGATTGCTAAAGTCTGAATGNATTGCTAAAGTCTGAATCGTGACAAAAACGGTGCTACATTTTTCTTGCACTTGTCTCTACGTGCACGTCGTGGCAGTGGATGACTTTGACCAAGACTTTGTCCAATGTGCCCTGCTCCATCCCCCACGGAATTTGTATGGACTTCAAAAATTGATGCCCTGCTCTATAAAATGTTGTTCCGCATAATCATCTTTACCCACATCAGAGTTCCTCGATCGTGTATAGCAATGGCATTAGCAATGCAGATTAGACGAGGTGGAGTCATGGCAATGGTAATAGTAGTGCTGCTTTATGCTGTTCCTGCTTCTGCATCATCTTTATCTTCATCTTTAGATGTCGATGTGAATGCCCTCCTGCAATTCAAAGCAGGAATTGTAGAAATTATGGGCGACTCTGATGAAATGCAATTCGAAGGAGAATTTGTAGGAATTATGGGCGACTCTGATGAAATGCTTTTTAATTGGAGTCGCCACAACGCCCATGGAATCTGCAACAAATGGAATCTGCAACAATTGGGCTGGAGTTGGCTGTTCATCATTCTCTTCTCATTCCTCCCTTGAGCGCCGGGTGGTACACTTGGACCTGTCCTGGGTCCTTCTCTCAGGTGTGCTTTCCCCTTTTTTATGTAACCTCACATTTCTGACCTATTTGAATCTCTCCAATAATGATTTCTCTGGACCTATCCCCAAAGAGATTGTTAGACTGAAGCAGTTGCAATATTTAGATTTCTCCTCGATTGGCTTGTCTGGACCTATCCCTGAAGACATTGGTAAATTGAGCCGTTTGCAGTATTTGTCTCTCTCCAGGAATCTTGACTTGTCCAGTCCTATCCCTGAAAGCATTGGTAGACTAAGCCAGTTGCAAAACCNACAGCAATACAAGGCCCCATTCCTCACTCTTTGAGAAATTGCTCTAGTCTAGAAAGCTTGGCACTGTCTTTAGAAGGGAAAGGGCTTTCAATTATAGCTCCTTGGCTGCTAAACTTCACATCTCTTCGGGAGCTCCGGTTAGATATAAGCAATTTGAAAGCGGATATGCCAGAAGAGTTAGGAAAATTAAGTGAGCTTCATATTCTAAGTCTGTACTGGCAGAACGCTGATGGCTTCTCAAATCCCATACCATCTTGGGTGGCAAATCTGTTCCGTCTTCAGAGCCTAGAATTGGGTGTCGGAGAAGATGAAGGGAGTGCAGGAGATGTTAGCCATAGTATCCCATGGGAATTGGGAAATCTTACCAATTTGAGGGAGCTGTATTTGTTTGTTGATAGGCTAAGTGGAATTATTCCATGTGAGCTTGGAAATCTCAGCCACTTGCAACAACTTGATCTGTCTTTCTTCATGGGAAGCAGCCCAATACCTTCATGTCTCCAAAAATTACAACAACTTGAAAGCTTCTCATTTGGAGGAGTCACAAGTTCAATTCCAAAGGAGTTAGGAAATCTTAGATTTTTATTAGAGCTGAATTTGAACCTGGGTTGGCTAAATGGAGGTATTTCATGGCAGCTTGGAAATCTGAGCAGGTTGCAATCTCTTGACTTGTATGTTTCCAATGGTAACAGTCCCATACCTCCATCCCTGGGAATGCTGTCACAGCTTCAATACTTGTCCCTCACAGGTGAAAGCGGCTTCACAGGTTCAATTCCACCTGAGTTAAGAAATCTAGGCCTTTTATTAAAGCTGAGTTTGAAGATGGCTTGGCTGAACGGAGGTATTCCATGGCAGCTTGGAAATCTGAGCAGGTTGCAGTATCTTGACTTGTATGTTTCCAATGGTAACAGTTCCATACCTTCGTCCCTGGGAATGCTGTCACAGCTTCAATATTTGTCCTTCATAGGTGAAAGCGGCTTCACAGGTTCAATTCCACCTGAGTTCGGAAATCTTAACCTTTTATTAAAGCTGAGTTTGAAGATGGCTTGGCTGAATGGAGGTATTCCATGGCAGCTTGGAAATCTGAGCAGGTTGCAGTATCTTGACTTGTATGTTTCCAATGGTAACAGTTCCATACCTTCGTCCCTGGGAATGCTGTCACAGCTTCAATACTTGTCCCTCACAGGTGAAAGTGGCTTCACAGGTTCAATTCCACCCGAGTTAGGAAATCTTCCTAAACTCCGTCGGTTGGAATTGGAAGTAATGAAACTTAGTGGAGGTATCCTGCGGGAACTGGCGAATCTTAGCAGCCTGTTAGACCTCACTTTGACATTGGACATGCTAAGTCGAAGTGTCCTATGCCACTTGGCAAATTTGACTCGTTTGAAAACCCTTGACTTGTCAGTGGACACGCTGAGTGGCAGTATCCCATGCCAGCTAGCAAGTTTGAGCCACTTGCAGTCTCTTGATTTGTCATTTCGCAACGGAAGCGGCACAATACCTTCCTGCTTTGCAAAATTCTCACAACTTCAGGTGCTAGGGCTGGAGGGATATTACTTTACTGGTTCCATTCCAAAGAAGTTGGGAAATCTGAGCAAACTCACTGAATTTGACCTTTTCACAGAAAGGGTGGCGGGAAATATTCCATCTGAGTTGGGAAGGCTAAAGCATCTTACCTCATTCATCTTATCGGCATATTCTATAACAGGCATATGTCAACTAAAACAGGTTGAAGAGCTGTATTTATTTACTACAGGTATTCCGTTTGCAATACCAGACTGCATTAGTATGATGTCTCGATTAAGTTCTTTGGATGTATCCAGCAGTGGAATTCCAAAGGCCATCCACAATCTTAGCATGTTGTCATCACACAATGTCCAAGTCTTGCCAAGAGGATTGTGCTCTTTGACAAACTTGGGATTTTTGTATGTGGAGTATTCAAACATCAGCGGCTGTATTCCAGAATGCATTGGTAACATGACGCAGCTAATTTACATAAGCTTAGAAGGTAACCAGTTGAGCGGCCAAATTCCCAATAGTATTGGAAAGCTGGTAAATTTGGTCTCCCTAGATATTTCTCAAAACCAGTTGAGTGGCCAAATTCCCAATAGTATTGGAAAGCTGGTAAATTTGGTCTCCCTAGATATATCTCAAAACAAGCTCACTGGTAGCATACCTCGGGCCTTAGCAAACTGCAAGCAGCTATCAATATTGAAGATGGAGAATAACAGTTTCCATGGTATGCTTTCTGTCATATGTCCATCTTCCCTGCTGGTTCTATCGGCGCATCTAAATCATTTCTCTGGGCCTTTTTTATTGATTAATTGCAAGAATCTCCTAGTATTAGATTTGAGGAGGAATATGCTAACTGGTTCTCTGCCAGATTATTTAACGAGCATGCATAACCTCAAAGTGCTAAATCTCGGCCATAACATGTTGGAAGGTACCATTCCTGAATGGGTAGTCAACTTCACACAGCTACGAGTGTTGGACCTGTCCAACAATCACTTTCATGGCAATGTTCCATCCCACCTCAACATGCTCAAGCAATTTCAACAATCAGAGGATAGAGAAGCCGATAATGAAAATGTGTTGGAGGTGTTGGAGAAAGTGACAATAATGTTAACAGAGAAAGGGCTGGAGCTAGAGGATGTACCAGTGATAGTAGGTAATAATGTGATAGATCTCTCAATCAACAATTTGACGGGTGAGATTCCAGAAAGTATAGGAACCCTCATTACCTTGAGATTGCTGAATTTATCTTATAACATGCTGACTGGACACATACCTTTATCAATGGGGAAATTACAACTTCTAGAACAGCTGGATTTAAGATGGAACAATTTATCAGGGAAAATTCCGATGCAATTGCAGTCATTATACTTTTTAAGTGTTCTGAATGTTTCTCATAATAGCTTGTGGAAGGATTCCCAGAAGCACGCAATTTTCAACATTTGATGAAAGTTCATTTGCAGAGAATGAATGTTTGTGTGGATTTCCTACCAGCATTTTATGCAAAGATGAAAATCAAACAAAGTCAACAAAGACAAAGTTCAATCATGATTGGTGGGATTGGGTTAATGAACATGTGTCACTGGTAGCATTTGGATTAGGCTTTGGGTTATCATATGGTGGCACAATTGCTCTCTATTTTCACTGGGATGCCTTTCCTCGGTTCTTTGGAACCTACCTTATTTAAATACAATCCTGCATCTCCAAAGTTGTCAAATGTAGTAAGTTTGCTTTATAGTTTCATGTTTGTGAGGGTCTTTATCAATGTGTTTTATTGTATTAGTTTCAGTATGTGCCTATGATTTTAATGGTTCTACAGTACCAGACATGGTAAATCTTTAGTCTATGTTTGTGCTTTTGTCAGTGTCTTAAATCTCCTTGTAAAAATATATTTGATGTCGTGTTATCAAGAGCAGCATACAAATATAGTCTGCTTTTTATGGGGAAAAATTTGTTCAGAGGACCCTGCTATTGTTCATTAATTAATTTAGCTTGATGTTGGGGCAGTGCTTTCAGTATGATTCTGAATTTCTTCTTTTTATATTATCTATATGTAAAATACTTCCCCTTGGAAGTGATGAAGATATTCTCAGTGAAAATAACAATCAAATTTGTGAGGATTTGTTTCTTGTTGTTGCTCCATTAATCTAGAAACTCTTCCGTCTAATGAAGAGTCATCCCATGCAATAGATTTAATTTAAAATCATTCAAGGAGGGAGCACAGTTGTTATGTGAAATTGTGCGTGCATTATATGTTTGGGATATAATATTTACATAACGGACAAATAGTCAATGCTGTAAAAGTATGGTCAAAGATTTGCATGCTGATGTAAAAGAGGAAATCACAGAAAGTATTAATGAAGCACAAAGTCAATAATATATCAACATTGCCTCAGCTGGGGAACAAATTGATGGGGATATTATTTTTTGTCCTTCTACCGCATCCACAATTGCTTAGAACTTAGTTTTGTGCTCAAAGTAGTTAGCTTGGTGTCCCAATGCTTTTTTGGTATCCAACAGCAACAAAAATGTAAGCTATGGATTTAAACAAGGAAGTTTTGTTTTCGAAATTTAGAATTCTATGTATTAAACTATATTTGAGAATGTGAATGTGAAATGATCTCAATAGCAGCAATTGAAGTAAACTTATCATTGGCACAACCAAAATAGTGACTACCTGTTTTGAAAGTTCCTCTTTCAGCTATGCTGGAACAATTTGTCTGAGAAATTATGTCCTTTTTTTTAAGGTAAGGTGTTTTACTTTATGACTTAGCTCAAGAAAATAATTCTTGATAGGTGTGTAGGGTAGACACTTTGACCTAAGTCTCCAAGAAATTAATTTCCAAAGAAAATTTCTAAAGTAGATAAAGCTATAATGATTGTAAGTCATTTTATTAAAACTATTTTTGGATTTCATAAAGTGTGTTTTGTCCTGTAGATCTTGTCTTCCAACATAATAAAACATTCAATTTTAATTCAGTTTCAGAATGCATATGGGCTGTGCGGTTTCCTAATTACTTTGTTTTTTGACATTGATGAGAATGATCCTTTATGCATTCAAATTTAAAGAAAGAAAATGTTGTTGATTCTAGGTTTCATATTGATCACAACACAACGTTGATTATAGTATAAATGGTTTCAAGATGATTATAAAACTTAGAAATTTGGGAGAAACTGTAGGCTTGCTTTTGATATAGAGGTTCATATTTTGATGCAAGATTGTGATCAAAATACTAAATTTATTATGTTCAAATTATGTTAAAATACAACAATACAAATGAGATAATAGTTTGTTTAGCTTATCACATGCACATACTCATTCTTATAGTGTAAGTTGCAAGTTGTAAAAAACATAGCAAACTTTTAGCAGCACCACTAAACATCATGGATAGCACATAGGAGAATTCCATGAACTAGGATTTAATAAAATCTTGCAAAGTGATATAATAGATTGAAATATGATAACAATAAAACAATAACAAACTGTTAGGTATGTCTTGACTTTTTTGGTCTCTTGTTTGTATCCATGGTTTGTGTGACACATTGTATGTACGTATAGTTTTTATTCGTAGTTTATGACGCACTTTGTATGAGCATACTATTTTTCATCCATGGTTTAGTAAAACCAACAATAGCCCCCATGGTTTAATGGCTTTTTATATTGTTTATGACACTTCTACATAAAGCGCTTAAGGCACTTGTTTGTAACAAGCAAGCAAGTGAGCAAGGAAGCCGTAAAGGCTAATAAGAAAAGTGTAAGTTGAGTGTGGTTGTGACTTTGAAGAGATTTGTGGCTGAGGATTCTCCTTTTGTAATTGTCATTCCATTTTGTAGAAGAATTCAAGCTTCTCCTTTGCTTGTGGATGTAGGCTATAAGCTAAACCATAAAAGTCCTGATATCTTACTTCATTTTATAGTGCGTTGTTGTTTCTAATCTCTAAAACAATCTATTAATCTTGTCTTGTGGGATTGCTCTAATTCTAACACAAACTTTAGTAAAAAGATTGCATAAAACATGTCTTTATAAAATATTTTAAACTAGCTAGTGAGATGGAAACACCACTTGTGAAAATAAATCAAAGTTGCCAATACAAAACTGATAGGCTGAAGATGTAAGTGCTTTGATAATACTTTTACTAATTCACATGGGGAAACCACTAATCAGCTTTCCCTTTGAGCTTTCCTGCCAGTAGTGAGTGCTTTTTATGGCAATAATGTCACAATATACTTCATCTTATTAATTGACTTTGCACAAAGTAAATATTCAATCTATGTGTGTACAATTACTCTATGCTTCTAATGACACAAATTACTCAGAATTGCGATTTTTAATTTAGCATGACGCTAGAGCAATGCTTCTAGCATTTGTAATTCTAAACTTATTCAAACAGAGTCAATCCATAATTATAAAATAATTTTAATGAAAGTAATGCACATATTTTGCAATGATATGTTGATTGTGGTTGCTCCATCCATGCATTTTTGGTGGTTTCCTTTAATTCAATTTATGTTGTTGTTACACCAAAAATGTGTATAAATTAATATTTTAGTACAATTCATCGCTAGTATGGCATCATTTTTTTATAGTTTAAAAAATGATAATGCGATGTAATTGAAGCTAGTTTGAGTTGACCAAGGACTCACTGTTAACACAGTATGGCATTACCAATCAAAGAATTCGAAATGTTCGGGATGTTGAAAATATCTATTTTTGGTAAATGCAACAACTACTAGTTATGAAGTAGAGGACGAAGCAACCCCTATGGATATGCATGCCCTAGCACATTAACAAAAATCTTAATTTTTGAATTGATAATATTCTTGTCAGATAATGAAAATTTTGTCTTATGAGCTATCTATTCAAATTGATCAATACTTATTGTAGTGAAAGTTAAAGTATTCACAAAAACTTTGACCTTATTTGATCATTTTTATAATTAACATTAACTTAATTTTCATATCTTTATCTTTATCACATTTTTTTTCCATTACCAATTTTTTCTCAAGCAGAAAAGGACAAACATTAAAAAAATGTTCTTCGCAATGACAAAAATGATAAGAATAAAGAAGACTATAATATGTAATTGGTTGAATGTAAGTGTTCTCACTTGCTTGCAATACTAATACCTTTTTATGGTTAAGAAGATTGATTTAAGAAAAGAAAAAAAAAAGAAAAAATGCGTACAAAAATTAGATGGTGCAAAAATAGATTCTATATGTTTAATGGAACTGAGAAACCTAACAATTATCTACTAAGCTTTTTAGAAAATCAATAAAAAAATAAATTGTTTGACAAAATATAGAACATTGGAATATTTTTAAAAATGGGTATCAAAATTTGGTGTCAATTTACAAATGATCAACATTACATGCTTATATATAAATGATCCTATATCTTTGATACATTGCACATTTGAAATATCACCTAGCTAAACAAGCATAATAAAACAAGAATAGTACCTAACATAAATGATTTGAATGTTGTGCTTTGCATCACATCATTTAATTGCAAAGCAAAACCTTTGATTAAGAGGTAAGTAACCTAAAATTTGAATGAACACATACCATGGTAAAATCAACAACCAACGACTATATCATCAAGAAGACTAAAATTATCTTATTTGCATCAACATCATTATTAGAAGGTGTCACAAATTTAATAGCTAGTATAATGAGAATCAACAAAATTTTTTGCATCAATAGAAGTATAAATTTTAACATTGTAGTAGTTAGGGAAATAATAATGCTAGAAAAATCAAATTTGTTAAGGAAACCCTTGAAAAGTCATAATTGAAGATATATCTTGAGACATTATGAAACTTCAATTTTAGTAGAAAATCAAGTTATCACATGTCACACCTCACTAAAAAAAAGCTCAAAAATTGAGTGATTGGTGCACACCCTAAAATACAAGGTTCAAAGCCTCCTACTTGCACTATCACCTTCTTATGCTAACTTGAAGGCATGTTACAACCATAACTTATAGAAGTGAATAAATTGAGTACTTGCCAAAGATGCTTACCTTGCATAGTTTTGTCTTTGTTCAAAACCTGTTGACAACCCCCTGCTACCCTTTGCCCTCGCTCAGACCTCACCTTACCAAAAAATAATGTTAACGATAACGATAAGTAGTGTACCAATTCTTATAACTTGTTTGAATGTCTGTTTCCAACCTGCCCTGCAATGTTAGCCAGATACCTGGCATCGCTAGTTCGGGATTAAGGGCAAGAGTAAACTAATGTCTGGGGATGGGATTAGTTTTGATATTTACGCGCTGATTCTTATACGAGCTTGCCTGAGCAGTAGAGATTCTATCCAAACGTACAGATTGTGGGCAGAATGAGTGCAGCAACCATGGACAGCTCTGCTTTATGGACAGGGATGGCAGCCCAGGTTGGCCCGCCCTCATTTTTTGGCTGCAACATTCAGCTATGCCCGGCCAGCGTGAAGATTTTCCACAGCAATCCCAGAACCAGAATCAGAGACTACAAATTCTCCATTCACTGTTCAACCCAGCTACAGACAGTGCCCGCTGCAGCGCCACAGCCCAAAACAGAGGANAAAGACTGGCCAGAAGATTTCTCAACAGCCCACAACTGTCTCTGAAAACTTTTCCCTTACTGAGTTCATGCCTGCCCTAAAATGCAGGACCGTGTTGGGGAGAGGGACCGGCACAGGGAAATACTAATCATTTGGGCGAGCACTACTTTACCCTAAAGAGTAACAAAAACTGGAGGGCACTTTTTTAACAACCCTCCGAGAGCTCCAGACCAAGCTTGGATGGAAGATAATCTTTTGGAGGCCAAGCAGGCTCTTGGATACCCTCTGGAAACCCTATCCGCCATTGATGAATCCAGCCCTACAGCACAGCTTGATACAATGCTGTACCTGGCATTTCAGCATGAGGGCATGGAGAGAGGCAGCAAGATCAGAAGCCTCAGGGCGGGCCATTGGCCATTCAGGATTGGCTTTTTTGGGGAATTTATGTTGTGGAGTTGGGGCTATGTGAGGTTCTGCTGCAGTGGTATCCCAGAGACGGACCGGCTCTGCTCAGAGAGAGGGCTTTCGGGATGGTGAATAAGAGGATGCTTACTGGCTGGCTCACCAAAGCAAGTTTAGGTAATCTCATATTCCCCAGTGAGGAGATCACTAAACTTAAGAGGTTGAATCGTTGAGAGAGATTCGGAACAATGTTTATATTGCAAACAGTTTCATGTCTTATTAAGTGTTATCACGTAAAGGTCTGCTTCTGCAGTGATTTGGGGATTTGGATGTGTGTTCAAGTTTCCCTTTTTTTGTTTCTCTACCCTTATGTTAATGCTTTTTTCCTTTTTTTTTTCTCTCTCAATGCTTTTTAATTATTAGAATTGGGATTCCACCAAACATGATCAAGTTACTCATCCAAGCTTATGTGCATCAATTATGCAAGGGTTTTTTCACCTCTTTGTATTTGTCCCAAAAGGTCACACCACTATCATAGTTTGAAAGATGGGAGTGAGAATCTTGAGTGATCTCCTATCATGTGCTTACCTGTTTTTGCTATCAAGGTAATCTTTTGCTTAGGCACCTAAATCTTTTTAATTTGATTTGGAGGCTTTTGAAAATTTTTATTGTATTAATACACCTTTCTAGGTTGCCAACTTAGAAACATGTTACTTGATGTTATTTTATCATTATTATCATCCTAGCCTTCTTTTAACAAAATAGAGTTGGTTAAGAGGTTGTGGGTTCTATTTCTACCTTCACTTACGGGTGTGATAACGATGAAGTAGCTTTGTGGTGAGACCCTCTTTTTTAGTGGGTGAGTTGTGAATCACATAAGATGTTGCATTGAAAGATTCATAAACCGTATGAGATTACACTTTTGAAGTGAAATCTTGGGCTAAAAAAAACCCAAAAATAAATAGAAATTGGTACATTTGGTGGGTTTAATTAAGATCCCATGATACATGTCACAAAATTTGACCTAAACCAAATAATGTTTTTATTGTGATAAATAGAATTTACCAATTTAGCATATAACGACTCACGTAACCAAACACAACTTAAGGTAATATGACAATTTTGTTTCATGGTTGACGAATTCTTTGAAGCACCATTTCCATTGAATCTCAAAAATCTTGTTTGATGGAATTTTCTAAGCCAATTTGCTTGTAAGGGGATTGCCATGGTAGTGTAAATGTACC
>MNCI01018030.1:164245-187315 GCA_015680685.1 Gnetum montanum | reverse complement strand
CTGAACATGAGGATGTATTGGACAGATTGCTTCAAACAGGACAAGTTTTAACGTCCCTGTTTGACATCCCCCAGGATGTAACAGCAATTCAGTTAGACCTCATTTTGACAAAGGGGAAACTGGTCATATCCGAAGTAAGGCCTGAGCATGCTGAGGCTGAAGTGCAGAAATTACAAGAGCAGCTCATCGCCTTACAAGCAGCGCAGCGGGATCCCTTGCAATTGGTTTCCGCAGACTAGTTAAATAATTTTAAAAACGAGCAACTAACCAAACTAATTGCAGAAAATAAGAAGGTGGCAGAAGAAAAGGAGACAGCCACTTGGGATGCCTCTGCAGCAAAGGCACAAACTCATGCGCATCTTAAGGCACTCAAGGCCTTGCAAGAAGAGAACAAGCAGTTGGTTGCCGATAACCTTCGGTTGACTTCTGTGGAGAAGCAAAAGAATGTTCTCGATGAGCAGTTTCATCGGTTGCGAGAACAGTTCATCCGAGTCAACCAAGATGTAAGCCGTTTAGCCAGAGAAAATTGAACCCTCTCAATGGAGGAGGTACACACTATTCGACAAAAATCAGCCATCGAGATTAGTGCGTGGCAGAATGAGGCTAAACGACATGAGAAGCTGAAGGAGTACTTCCATGACCAAGTGGGGATGTATAAACAGATCCTGGAGAAGGAGATCCATATGGCCAAAGCTCAAATCAATAGCATCAGTGCCCAGCACACTGATTGGGGGGCCATATTGGACACTTATGCCTATGCCCACCAGGTGGAAATTAAGAACTAGGACCTGCAAATCTAGTACTTAACTGAATACATGGAGTTGGCAAACCTTCGATATGCCAACCTGGCCATGTTAACAGCAGGACGCCTGAGGTCAGAGCTCGAGCAGCAGGTAGCTTCCACGCATATTAAATATGAGGCAGAATTTGCAGAATGAAAGAAGTTGGCTGAAAAACTAGATGTTGCAAATTCTGAACTCGTGGTGGTAAAAGAAAGCTACCAAGGACAGAAAGATGTGGCAACCGACTTGGCTTGACGGCTAGCAGAACTTCACGAATACAAAGACAGAGCTAGAGCCTACGAAGAGGAACGACGGGTGTTCACGGCATGGTACGTCAAGGCTAATCAGATGTTTCCGCAACTACCCTGTCTGTGGGAAGTGCCGACTCCATCAAACATTGGAGCATCAGCATGGACGACACAAGACCCCCGGACCGAAGAGGAGAAGCTCTAGGCTATTCTTTAGCGTCATCAATCTTCAAATCTCAGAGCACGTGACAAAGGGAAAGCACCCATGGAGGAGCCACCGCCACCAGGAAGTACATGAGTTCCACATTTTTGTAGTTGTAGAATTTTTTCTCTGTGTTGTGTCTTCCCACACTGCGGCATTGTCCATTTCTTTTTCCAGTTAATAATCCCATACCTATCCACTATGTAATCACTGAAGCTTGTTCTCCTTGTAACTCAAGGACGAGTTTTTATTCAGTCGTGGGGGTATGATGAGACGCGGTTTGCGTCGACCGCGATATCGCATACATCCCCCGCAATATCGCGTACACGATATTGCGTCCTTCCATAGGATATCGCGTACGTGATATCGCAGTCCACCGCCATGTCTATAAATAAGAGGTGGCTCTCCCTTGTTTGGGGATCCCTATTTTAGAGTAGTGAAGCTCTGGCAGTTTGATCCCTCCAGAGTTAGAATTTTTCCCGTGTTTGCCCGCAGTGTGGTGAATGTAATTGTACGGTGTCTTTATTCGAGTGTGCCGTACTTGGACACGCACATGACCGGCAATAAAGATCGAGATTACTTCATCATTGCAGCATTCACTTAGTTTATTTATTTGTTATTTATTTAATGTTATTTATTACTTTTATAGCGCGGTGTGAGTACGACTTAACTACGAGCATCTACGGGTGTGTACGGCTAGTTAAGGAATCGGTTGCTCATCGCGATTAGTTTCTCACCCTTAAACTCCTAGAAGCGGAACGAGTACGACTTGATTACGAGCATTTAAGTGTGACTGCTTAGTAGCCCAGTGGTGTAGCTAGGGGGATCTACGCTTGGTAACCCAGTGGCGTATTTGGGATCTACGCTTGGTAATCCCAGTGGCGTACCTAGGCCTACGCTTAGTAGTCCTAGTAGCAGTCGTGCACGAAGTCCAAGATGTGTACGGTTGATCAAGGACTCGGTTGCTCATTGCACTTAGGCTAGATTAGATTTTCTTACCCTTTTCCTCCTAGCTTAGCTTAGTTAGTATTATTTTCCACTGCCTTCAAGAGTAGCGTTAGAATTAGAACACATCATACACCTCATCTAGACTAAACCATACGTGACATATGCAAAACTAGTCTAGATGGGAAGACAACGAACTGCGACCTAAGGCTAACTATCTAGGTGCCACAACTAGTCCATCTGCGGAGTTCGACCAGATCACGCGTGCGGCGCTCGTTTCGTATGGTTGAGTGTAGGGGTACCTCGCCACTCATCAATAACGAATGATTAGCCCTAAGTGTTCCATGGGTGTGTAGGCACTTAGTTTGCAGAGTTCGACCAGTTCGTGCGTGCTACACTCGTATTCATATGGTTGAGTGTAGGGGTATCTCGCTACTCATGAAATACTTTGTTAGTTAGAGTGAAGGATTATTGCATGTTATTAGGATCTTATATCAATTAGAAAAAATTTGTTGTTTATTATAATGGTAATATTAAGGAGTGGCTACTCTTAAGCTTTGAAAAATCTTAAGAAAAAATTTTTCTTCAAAATTTTAGAGATACCTATTTCTTTTAAGCCTAATTTGAATATTTTATGGATCAAGTTATTAATAAAATTGAAAAGAAATTTGATAAATAGAAAGAGAAAAAACTTACCCTTGCTAATAAGGCTTTAGAATTGATGTAATTATTCACTAGTTTCTATGGTTTATTACACAAAATAGTAAGAAATTTTGTAGAGTTTCTTGGGATATTTGCACTACTAGTAAGAAAGATGAAGAACTTGAACTCATTAATTGTTATAAGCAAGGTATTTTTCTCTTAGTAAAATGAATTGAAAAATGCATTGATGGAGATGATGCTTAGATGACTTTTCTTATAAATAGACTTACGTAAGGTGTCATGTCCTCATTTTCAAATGGTATCATTTCATAATCAAGAGTTGTAATTATTGTAAAAGTTAATTAAAGGACACATTGTAATTATAGGCAGGTCTCTTGAGAAAACCTTTGGGAGTTTGACTTGAGGTAGTTATACTAGTAACTTAGAGGTTGTGCCAACATGAAATGGTAAAGCTAGCAATGGTGAGTGATTTAGATGAAATGAAAAATGAAGAGACATGGCCCCCTCCTCTAGTTGAGTCTAGGCCTATCTATGGTGGTAGTACTAGATTACTTTTAATGAATTGAATTCAAAGTAAGATAATCCTAGAAAACCTTAGAGCATCATTCAAATACACTTACTCATTTCTCAATTACCTTATTATTTAAGTTCATTTTGCAATTTTCCTATTTTGTTAAATATGCATAATGTTGAATATAACATATATTTGACATTTTCCATGACACCTAGGAACTCAATGTCACATAAAAAAACCTAAAAATGATAACAATTGATCTTCCATTGTGTTCTTCATTATTTTATTTTTCTTGAAACCATTTCTTTTCTTAGTTCTTCAATGCTTAAACAAATTTGGAAAACATTGTATATGCTTAGTAAGTATTGAAACTAAGTCATATTATAGTTTCAGATGATATGATTAATCAAATTAGTCCATGTTGGGTTCTTTTAATGAATGGGATTGGGCTACCCATTCATCTAGATTTCACACCACTTAGAACAAATTAGGAATCACTACAATTTCTTGTTTATGTGCTGATGATAAATATGTTACATGAGAGAAGAATTTTGTCCTATATGATTTAAATAGAATGCAAAGAAAAAATTTTGAAAAGTCAATTTTTTATCTTAATAATTTATTTAAAGTTGATAATAGTTTTCATCAAGCTTTTCCACATATTTATTTTGAAGAATGAGAGATCTACTTTTTCTTTTAACTCAAGTTAAAAATGCTATAATTACCAAGAATGATCTTATTTGTAGTAATTTTAATCAAGCACAAAGGATGCAATTTTGATTGCACTTTTAGATAAGAAATATGAGAGTTATTTGGAAAGTTATCACATATCCAATTTTTTTTAATGGTGTTTAATATATCACGATCTTTTTATTATTGATACTCATTTTTAACATATGGAATGTCCTCTTTGTGGAATTGAAGACTCATTTTGACATATTTTTAGTACCTATTTGTACAAAATGCCTAAAATTAAACATCAAGAATTTGTAACAACTTTCAACCAAGCATCAATAATATCATTCTTAAAGATGCACTTACTTTGTCTATTACATGTCTTTGTATTTGGAAGGGGCTTTAAGCATTTTTTCTTTATTCTATTTGCAAGCTTCATTGTGTAGCTACTTTTTAGCAATAGGAGCATAACTATTATCTTCCTTTAGAAGTTAAAAATATCAAATTATTAAAGATGTTGCTTCTTAATAATAGTTTTAAGTAGAAAAGCTTGTAGTCAAGGCTGAATAAATAATTTATTTCTTTTAATATTAATTCCTTTTTAGTTTTTTGGACACAATTTGGAAAAGTTATAAGTTTTTGTTGTAATTTGTTTGTTATTTCCAATTGTTTCTTTTCTTTTTCTTTAGAGAGAATTTCCTCTTCTCTTTACAAGAAACCTTTTAGTAAAAAGTGAAAACCCATGAGGGTGCTTTTGAATGAGGGAAGGTCTAATCCTTTTCCTACCACATAGTAGAGGTTTTTTAGGATTAGTTATAAGTATGAAAACCTAAAAATCATTGACTTTTTTCTTTATACTCTATTCTATGTTAATGATCTGATGTATTTTGAATTTGTTTAGTTATTATTCATTTTTAGAATCCAACATCCCTCCTTGCTAATTATTCAACATATAGTAATGAGTATGTGTTTATAGTGTCCTATGATGTTTATAAACTTATTTTTTGGTGTTTATCACTTCTCTGTTAACTATATTAGCATTTGTATACCAAATTGTGAAGCTATATGATGAGACGCGATTCGCATGAGCCACGATATTGCGTACACGATATCGCGTCGTCCCCTGCGATGTCGCGTATGCGATATCGCGGTTCGCCGCCAAATCTATAAATAAGAGACGACACTTCCCTTATTTAGATCCTAGTCTAGAAGTAGGGAAACTCTGGCAATTTGAACACTCCAGAGATAGAATATTTTCTGTGTGCCCGTAGTAGGAGTCCAAAAGTGAACAGATTTTTATTCGAGCAACATTTTACCTGAACACAAGTTGTGTACGGCAATAAAGACGAGCTTTCCGGATAAACCTTGCAGTGCATGGAATAGGATTTTATTTAATGTTATTTATTGTTTTCCTAGTAATGCGGTATGAGTACGACTTGATTAATCAAGGATGTGTACGGTTAATCAAGGAATCGGCTGCTCATTGTGACTCGGTATGAGTATGACTTGATTACGAGCATCTAGNATGCTGACGCTAATTAATTTAGACTTAGTCCTTAGTTAGAGTTAGTTAGCTTTCTCAACCCTTCACCTCAATAGCATAGGAGAAAAAGATAAAAGATATAAAAATCATATACCTCGGACTTACTTTAACCCCAAGTGTTCCATGGGGCGTGTAGGCATTTAGTTTGCGGAGTTTGACCGGATCGCGCGTGCTACACTCATTTCGTATGGTTGAGTGTAGGGGTACCTCGCCACTCATCACTATATATCCGTGAATGTTTGTTTTCTCTAATAGATTAACATTTTTTTTGGGTTTTATAACATTGATTAATCTATTATCTACTTGTTTTTATTTCTATCACTTCATTATATAATCTTTATGACTATAATTGTAGTTGTTATCTTTCCTCATGGTTTAACTTTATGAACTTCCATGTCATTTCTATTAAGTAACCTAGTTTACCACTTATTATGAACTTTAATTTCCAACAATATAATCATAATTCTATAATTCATAATGAAATAAGCATATTTAAATATTCACAATAAACATATCATTTAGCAAGAGAAACTTTGAGTGGTAATTAGATTTCAACATTCAACCATTAAAAATAGAAAAGACATCTAACTAAGAATAGATATTAATTAATAAGAGGCAAAATATACAAAACTTTAACAAAATCCTATAACAAGTACACCTTCATAAAGTAATAGTTTAATCTTGTTATTTAACTCATAGAATGTAAGAAACCCACATAAAATTTTACATTGTGATATATGTCTAGTCTAATATATTGTTTTGAATCATATGTCTTGTGAGCCTAAAGCAATGTTGATCATTTCGTGTTTTATGCATTGTGATCTTAGAAACTTGTAGGTTGTACTATTAGTTATAATAGTATTTACTGAGTACTTTTTATTTTTAAAATTTTATTTAGCTATATTGGATTTTTCTAAACTTTGACAATTGATTAATTCAATAGTTTGATTATTTTACTCTTGATATTTTATTCATTTTGGAAAAATCATTTTTCTCATGATACATTGATCTACTAAAGTTTTATTAGTCTTGTAAAAATATTTATTTACACATTGAAAAGTGTAAAAATATATTTCTAAAGTATTTAAAAATTTAATTATTCAAATTTATTTAGTATAGTATAAAAATATGGAAAATAAGATCTCATCATCTAAGAGGAAAAACAATAACATAGATCAATATAAAAAAGTAAAAATACGAAGTAAAGAGGATTTTATGACTATGTTTATAAAGCAAGATAACGATAAATATGTACTCCTTACTTTGTTTTTATTATGAATTATGTAGTCAAAATTGTAAACTTATATTATGCAAGATGCTAGTAGATTATGTGATTCTCATTTGCATAAGTAGAAATTTCATGAAAGAATCAAATATACAAATGCAAAATATGAATGTGATTTGTGGAAATCAAAAAAATTAATTGTCACTACGATGTTCAAATTCAAAAATAAAAATAATGCATTAAAATACTAGATTTTATATTGGTGAAGCCTAGTTGGTATAAAGAAAGGAACCCAAATTTTGAGACAATCTAAGTAGTGGTTTTAAGGAGGTTTTTTATTGCAATGTTCATAGAGAAAAGCTAGATGTAATTTGAGAGGAGTCAAAGAAAAAGAAATGATTTTAAATATATATATATAGATTATGGAAACAAATTAAGTAATCAACCATCTTACAAAATGAATGGAATTAATTTTTTAATAAAATTAATTAGTTTGAATTATGGAGTAAATCTAGGTAAGATCTTTTAACATAGAACAATGCTTAAATTAATTAGTTTGCATAATCCAAACTATGTTAGTATTGATTATCTAAGGTTCAATGATGGTCCTTGAATAGCCATTAGCATTGTTCTATGATAATTGAGATGTTGTCATATATATAGGCCATGTTGGAAATGATTACCTAGGAAGTAATAAACAAATGGAAGATCAAACTATTGTACTAACTAACATAGCCCAATAATAATAAAAGGTAAACTAAAACATCATGTAAGCCTCATGAGATCTTATGGCTTTAATACTTGAAATGTAGGAGGGATGTTTTTTTTTTCTTTTGGGATGGGAGTGGAGCAGGGTGGGGGAGATGCCATCAGACCCCAAAAAAATGAACAATAATATTAAAAAAGTTTAGAGTATATCAAATCATTGAAGAGAGAGTCTAAAGAAAGAGCCAAATGGTTTTGGAAATGCCTTTTTAAGTTTTCATCCTTACAACCAATCCTAAGAAGCCTCTCCTTTGGTTTTAGATAAGGATCACCTAGAATGATTTCATTAATGCTTGGTTGAAAGTTGTTACAAATTCTTGATGTCCAATTCTAAGCATGTTGAGTGATAGGACATTTAAAAAAAACATGAGTAAATTAGTTTTCACTTCTAGAAAGAGGACATTGAGGAGAAACAATTCTCATATGTTTAAGACAAGTGATGATAGGAAGACTTTGGTGAATAAGACACCATAAAGAATACAAATTTAAGAAAAGGTAGAAGCTTTCCAAATATCTTTCATTTTCCTCATCCAAAAATGTCATGATGATTGTATTTTTTAGACCTTATTGAATTTTTTATGAATAAAATTATTCTTTGTAATAATATCATAAACAATTTTGGAATTAAAAGAAAAAATAGATTTGTCATCCTTTTAAAAAATATTTAAAGAAAGTCTAATGCAAATTGTTGTTAACTTTAAATAAATTCTCAAAACTAAAAATTCATTTTCTCTTTCTATTAAAACCATAAAGGCTAGAAGCTTCATTTTCTATAATTTATCTATGATGCACATGTAGACAAGAAACTATAGTGATACCAAATTTGCTCCACATGGTACATAATCTAGAAGAATTAGTAGCCTAAGCTCCTTCTTTAAAAGGAAGCCACTATGAGCTTTTTTGCTTAAGCATATCTTCTAAAACTAAAATATGATTGTAATTTCAATGTTTACTTAGCTTGCACCATGTTTTCCAAATTTATTTAAGAATTAGAGAGTTAGGAATATAATTGGCCTAAGTAAAAAGAAGACTAATTGTCATCATTGTTAGGTTTTTCTTGCTTAAGTTTGTTTATTAAAATGAACATCCAAATATAATTTCCATTAATACATCTTGCAATCCATTTTCCTACAAGAGAAATACCCTAGTTATAACAATTGATGAGGCTAAGTCCATATTTCTTGTTACTAGTGTAAATACCCTAAGCAACTCTAGAAAAACCTTTTCTATCACTCAGTAGACCAAAGAAATTGATAGATAATATGATCAATTTTATCATAAGAAGTTTTAACCCAACAGTTGGAGTAATAAACATGAGTTGATTGAAACATATGCTTAATAACTAAACTTTGCTAGCAAGGGCATGCTTTTTTCTTTTCTTTTCTTTTTCTTTTCATTTATCAAGCTTCTTTTCAATTTTATCAATAACATAATTTCACAAAATAGTAAGTTTAGGCTCAAAAGAAAAAGGAATTCCTAACATTTTGAAGATAAAATCTTTTTTTACAATTTTCCAAGGATTAAGGGTAACCTCCTTATCGATATTACTATTACAATAAATAACAAATTTTTGCCAATTGATATGAGAGCTAGATAACATGCAATAATCCTCCACTCTAGCTAAAAGACTATTGGAAATTTGTAGAGAATTGTTAATCATAAAAAAAAAATAATTTGCAAAGTGCATGTTATGTAATTGCATACCTTTATCATCAATTGAAATTTCCTTGATGATATTCCTTTGTAAATCATAATGCAGATTATGTGAAAGAAAGTCTACAATAATAATAAAAAGATAGGGAGATAGAGGACAACTTTGACAAACTGACTCCTAAAGAGAAGAGAAGGAACTTAATCCAAAGTTAATAGCAACATGAGCAGTAGTATTAGTGAGCCGGGTATGAACAAGATGAATAAAATATTCACCAAATCCCAATACATAGAGACAAGAAATAATGAAATTTCATTCAATTCTATCATAAGCTTTAGCATAATCTAACTTAATAGAAACAACGTCCCAATTTATAGAGAAAAGAAATGATGAAAGTGTGCCTCTTTGTACCCATTAATATTCTAACTTCTATTAAAGTTAAAGAAACTTATATTACTGTTTTAAACTAAAACTCCAAGAAGGTCAAACACTTATGACATTTTTCGTTATGTAGTTTGTTTGTGGTTTACATAGTAGGAATTTTGGATTAAAAGAGGATATTAACAAGGAAAATAGAGCTTTTACTATTTTGAAACTAAAATTGAATTTTCACTCATATTCTTGAATCTATTAGATGAGTTTCAAACTTTCTTTTAGGGAAATTTTTTATCCATAACTTAGTGCTTCTCACTAAAATTGAATCTTTTATTAAGATATGTTTTAACCATCATATATGGGACCTAAGTAAATAAATTAAAAAAAAAGTTTGTAATTTTAAAGGCAAACAATTTAGTACATAGAATTGCCTATGTGAAAAATATAAAAGGGGTGATTTTCGTTATACCAACAAAGTTGTTCTTATCCCAGCGAAATATATTATATATAAATGTTTCCCCATACATAGGACGTTCCAAAAGTGAACAAATTATAAATTTGAAGTATTTAGAAATTTAAAAAAAAAACACAAAGAGGTACCTAGCATTGTATTACATAGCATGATGTGGAAGTTATAAGAGCATGAGTGTTGGACTGCATTGGTGACACACGATGCATTCCGAACACCTCATCGTTGAATGGCTGAATTTTGAGCCTTGAAATGGTTCGCCGTAACGGAAAGGGAAAAGTTGCAATAATAATTAAAAAAAAAAAAAAACACATGAGCATGGTTAAACCGTTAAGATAACCGTTGAGTTAGATAGATGGATAGATAGATATATTACACAATACAGTACAACAGCAAAAGTGGGTGTACCTTTTTGTCAGCTAATAACCCGAACCAAACCGGGATTGCACTTGACATGAAGAAGAAGAATCCACAGAAAAAGCAGCAGCAGCAGCGTTTCAGAGCATTTCCTAAAATTTGTCAAGAAATTTGGATGCCATAGCGGATCGGGATCGGTTGCATTATATCGCAACAGCAGCATGTGTACGTGTATGTGTGAGTGTGTGTGAAGATTACGTGAATTATTGGTGCTATTTGTGTGTGAGCTTGAGCTTGAGAGAGAAAATCGAATTGGGAATGGGACCAATTGCAACAGGAACAGGAACAGGAACAGGAACAGGAGGTTCCAACATGATCAAAGTCAACAACAGCAGGAAGAAGTGCCGAGATATCGTGTTCCTTATCGCTTTTATTGCCTTTTGGGTTGGCATGATCATCAATTCCAGCTTTGCATTTAATAAAGGAGATCCCCGCAGGTTCAATTCTTTTCCTCATGCATATGCATACATATATATATATGTATCATGCTAATACTAAATACTGTAATGCCAAATCAAATCATACCTGTTCAAAACTTTCTTTGTGGTGAAGACTTAACCATGATTTTGAACACCAACGATGACATTCATGATCAATTTCTGTCCCCTCAGCCCAAAACTAAATTTATTTTGCTCCCATAAACTCTAGTGAAGAATGCATATCCATGGACTCCTTTGGTAAATCTTTTTTTCTAAAGAAATGATAGGTGAATTTATATAGAAATACACGTGATATACTACAGCCATAAACTAAACATTTAAGAAACGTTCTTGGCTATGAACTTGCTGGTAGTTTAACAAATGTGCTATTAATATCTAATAGTTATGCAATACTTATGCTAGCTCTGCACAGAGTTCGTGCTGTGCGTGTGTAAGATCTAGATTTTTATACACACCTTTACCATTCCCGTTCAAAATATTTCAAAAACCTAAGATTTCCCATTTTCACACCATTATCGACTATTATTTCAACTGTTGGCCATTAGCAGACCTCTTTCTAATATTATTATACAAGTTGACTAAAGTTCTAAAAACCCTTCAATGGTTCTCCATGTTAATTGTTTCTCTTCTTATATCCATGCTAACTCCAGGCGTAACAAGCATGTCAATATATGGCACTCCAAGTTTCTGAGAAATAAGTTTTCCTTAGGAACCTGAAAGAATCCCTTATGATCTATATCACGTCAAAACAATATTCAACACACGAGTTAAACACATGTTAATACATCGCGATGCTATCCTCATGCGTGGGCATCCCTTTTCAAGTATCATCAATGGCCTAACATTTTCTCTTAGTAATTTTTTGCATAGTTAAATGTTTCACAGGGTATGCTCTGATAGCTACCAAGACTTGATTTTCAATCCTAGGCTAGCCTTATAATTAACTTTTAATCGGTCTTTCTTTGAGATGATCTCTAGTTGGCTTTGTTGCTGGAATCTCTAACTTCGAACTGTTGAGTCTGCAAGGATTTATATGAATCCCAGTAAGGATCATTGGAAATTACAATGTGTAACCTTGATTAAACCATATCAATAAATAATTTGTTTACGACTTTTATCATCTACTGGTGTGCATATTCATCTGGACACTACAGTGTGCTATGCATTCAGTTTAGACTTTTATTTATTTTCTCCTTTTTATCATGAAAGTCTTCGCATCTCCTCCATATATTGTAGAGGGATCATTTATGTTTGTTACTTCGCTTGTGTTGGATCTTCTTCCTTTGTTCTTTTACAAATGAACAATTTTTTCTTTTCTCTGTTTTCTGCAAAGAATTTAAAAAATTCATTCATTTTTATTTCTATCGATTGATGCTAGTCATCTTTTAGAAGTAGTCCAGTACACCTGCACTTTCACACTTCGTGGTAATTTGGAGATGTTCTTCCTGTTCTCTTCTTTATATTTTTTGGTTCCTTTCATCTCTCCCTTCATTACAGAGAGTGGTTTTCCTCATCCTTGAAAAAACCAGATAATTGCAGCACCAAAAACCAGCATCTACAGTTCCATAAATCAGCTCCACACAGGTCAAGTTTAGCTGGAATAGCCTTCCAAAACCAGTCCCAGAGTTTAGTCAGCAACAAAAGCTCCTCAAGCATGCAAGAATGTCATGTTCAGCCCTAAAAAGATAGACTAGAATCACCAAGGAACAACCTCACACTTCTTCTCTCTGACTCTCCCTCACTCGTCAAACTAGTATAGTCTTTCTTCCTTTGACAAAAAGGCAAAAACAAGAGCAACCCCCCCAATTATTATTTATAGGATGAAGGGGACCCAAAGGCTTAGATAAAAGACTTGTGCACAAAAGTTTGTAGAATGGACAAAGACTATATATTCATCCTCCAAATAATCCCTTTTTTACTGATTACTTGACTTGACAAACAAGGTCATAAGTGAATATACATGTGTGAGAGTGACACCACCTTAGGGAGTCTCAAGTCCCTATTAAATGAGTCCTTTACTCTTTTACAGCCATAAATATGAGGTAGACGATGTACATATTAAAAATAAATGTCATCATGGTCATGTCTAATAAGTAACGCCAAGCACACATCACCATCCTACTTATTTTGTCTCATTGAATTTTCACTAGTTGCACACTTTTTAACATGTATTATGTCATTTTAAGTTTATGAAATTGAATCTGAACTTTTTATTTACGTCCATGAAGATCCCTTGGATGTATCTGACTAGTTTCAAACACGAATGTTTTTTACATAACTTAGCATAGCCCATTGGAATTAAACGTATGACCTAGGTTTTCTAGGCCAAGACTCTTCCTTCTAAGTTAAGACCTCATTTCTCAATTTCTACTTTTTCTAATTTCTATATTTTGGTTAGAACAAGTCATTGATATTGATCTTTTTACACATGTTGAGCCTGTTAAAATAAGTACAAACATGTCATAGCTACTTAGGTAAAAATTAATATGTCATAGTTACTTAGGCAAAAATTAATATTTTAATTGTACCAAAGAAAATGTGGACCCACAAGATGCTTTTTTAACTGTTTAAAAGTAAAATCTCAAAATTTAAAAGGCTAATCAAGAAATTAATTATAGATCTCTACTTTACATGTAAAACTAATCCTCTTAAAACATGGGATTATACTTACATTAGCAACTAATAAGTATGTAACCTATAATGATGGATTGCTTATAGAGCCTATTTACCTTCTTCCCTAATTAGACTTAATAAATTGTTAATAGGATAAGACCTTGTGACTTTTCATAGTCCTAAGGAATGATGCATCTATTGCATATCATCTATCTTTAGTAGCACTATGATACCTTAAAACTAGCATCGTCTAGGGTAGTTGCTAACACTTCTTATCTTTTGTGAAGCTAGAAAACATTAGACATTTGTGTGACTTACTTTTTTTAAGTTTCATTTTATAGGTAACACTAGTGGATGTGGTTGGATGTCTTCCTAGTCCTCCACTATGCTTTTGCCATACAAGATTGTTTAATTTATAATAGGCCTTAAACAATGGCTAGGAATAAAAAATGTATAGGTTTCAATAACTTTGCCCATGCATTGTGATGTTGCATTCCCACATTAAGGGCTATTGAACTTAAAGAATCCAATCACCATTTGGCTGTGAGTTGGATTATCTTTGGGTTCTAAACTATACAAACAAGGCTTAGCTCAACCATCCTTTTTGGACTACACCTCAATACACCCCCAAGATAGGTGACTAGGGATAATACGTGAGGTGGGTACACACTTACGAATAGCACTTGCATCATTGAAAACTTTTGGGTTTTGTACAACTCAACCCCCTTGAGTCCAATGCTTTAGGATATTAAGTTGAAGTAAGCATATGTATGGGTAGGGTTGGATAGTGGTGTTCATCTCCCCATCTAGAGTAGGGTGTATGCCAAAGAAATAAACAATGCAATGAATCCATTTAAGGTATCCAAATGAATATATTATTATTAAAATGATTAGTTAATGATCCTCAAAAATATTTCATACTTCACTCAATGCACACCAATCAAATGCATCATCCACCTAATTACTAATTGTGTGTTTAGGTGAATTGCTTATCCTTGGG
The DNA here is from genome assembly GCA_015680685.1 of Gnetum montanum. Lineage (NCBI taxonomy): Eukaryota > Viridiplantae > Streptophyta > Gnetopsida > Gnetales > Gnetaceae > Gnetum > Gnetum montanum. The sequence continues at coordinate 172,788 of MNCI01018030.1, read as the reverse complement.
CGTAAAGGCTTCTAATCATAATTCATGTGGGTTAATTTTATGAAAAGCAAATAAACATATACAATCACACATATTTTCTTTCTTTTCTTTGCACAAATAAAAGGATATAATAGCTGATAAATAAATGAGGTTAGCATATTGAAGCAAAAATAAATGAACAATATTTACTTTGCATGAAAGGAAAATCTAACTATGATAAAATGTACAAAACATTCATGTAATGAAAGATTTACTCCAATGAGACTTCCAAGTTTCCAAAATGCAATATTCCCATCATACAAATGAAACAAGTAACTGTCCATCTTAAGTGTATTTTAAATGCCATATAAGAACTAGCTCATATCATACAAAGGAGAGAGTCACAATAGTTAGGGTTTGTTTTTATGGGCTGATTAGCCAATGTTTCTTCCATTTTTAGGCATCCAAAATTGGGCAAACAAAATCTGAAATTAGGGCCTCAATTTTTAGCAATCAAATTTGTGTTTAGGGGAGATTGAGGGCCTGAAAATAAATCTCAAATTATAATCCACACAGTTCATGGGAGTTGGGATTTAACAAGGTTTTGTTTTGTTTTTTATTTTCTCCCAGCCTAAGGTATCTGTCAGGCTCCCCATATTTGTAATTGGGAGATAGAACCTAAGGAAATAGATTACCAGCCATTAAAAAAAAATAATGGTATTAATAGTTTCTTTTTTTCTTTTTCAGGCTAAAACAGAGAATAGATAGTCTCTAAATTCCCTTAAAAAGAAAACAGAGGTGGATTCTATGTGTAATTGTTGTAGATTCCAATTTTACCATTATCTTAGAAATCAGAAAGCAGTAAATGCTAGATAATAACATAGAAAGAAAAAGAATGGCAGTCTCTATACTAGGGCCATGCATTGTTAAATAATCAAAATTTTGATTTTATGTAGCAGAAATAAACAAAATCCCATGTGCTGCACATGGAAAGGATAAATAACAATAAAATCTAATATGCATTAAGCTTGAATATCATGATGGATTAACATGGTTCTAAATTTTGAAATCTTTATTAATAAAGTTTTTGGCCTTTCATGTTTTGACATTGAGAGAAATGTAAGCTTGAACAAAGGACCATTTAATGATGACTTGGGACATGAAAACTCTCTTAAAAACTCCCCAAAACAGACCTAAAATGATCACCAAAATAAAACATATGGACTTAACAAAATACACCAAAAATCCTCAATATGCATAGATTATTTTTAATTTTAAATGAGTATTCAATGGACCATTTGGCCATCTAGTTGTACTACACCAAGTCTCTCCAACCCTACATTGGGTAAAGACTAGACAACCCATTCTTCAAAAATCCTTTTTTATTTATGACATCATTACTACTTGACTTAGACAAACAGGCTCTCATGAGGGAGTGGACATGTGAGATTGACAACACTCAAGAGAGCTACATGGCCCTTATTAAATGAGTTCTTTCTCCATTTTCCAGCCATTAATATGAAGTGGACAATTAGCATATAAATAAAATAGATATCATCATAATCATGTCATAGAGCATACATCACCTTCCCACATTGACTTTTCTTACGGCCCCACCTTTTTGTCTTGTTTTAAGTCCCTTTCTTAGTTTATATGCTATGAGGGTTTTAAATTTATGTTTGGTTGTTTATCTATTTTCTACATTTCGTATAATTTATCTAGTAAAAATCATTGATACTAAATTTTTGTTCATCCAACATTTTGCACATGTTGTGTCAAGTGTAATGAGTATAAACATGCCATAGCTGCCATGCTTGAAGTTAATATTTTAATTGAATCAAGAAAAACATGGTCCCATATGGTATTTTTTAATCACTTAACATTAAAATCTCAAAATCAAGAGCTTGAATTGAAAAACTAATTGTATATATATACTCTAGGTGTAAAATTAAGTTGATAGAGGAGAGGATGGGAGCGGGAGCAACGGAAGCAGAAGCGACGGGAGCGAGGGGAACAATGACCAAGGAATGGGAAGGCGTGTCGGGGCACAAACTTGGAGAACACGGGAGGAGTTAGGGGGGTCGAGTAGGCAAAGGGAATGGCACAGCGAGAGAGACAGATGGAGAAGGGGCAGGGCCTGAATTGTAGGTTACAATGCACATGAATGAACAAGGGGCTGGTGACTTTGAGGCCTGCTCTAGGGAAGGTACTGTCATGTGGCTCAAGGTAAGTCACCCACTAGAAGGGACCTTGCAAGTGCTAGAGTAGAGTTTGTTGGGGAAATTTGTCTCTAAAGGGGCACATCCCATGATGGACCTCATATGGAGGTGGGTCAAAGTGGCCTAGGCCCTAGAAAACGTCAATGTGAGGAGTTTGGCGGACAATCGGCTGCTCTTTTGCTTCTAGACAAAGGAGGATAGGGAGCGGTTCCTTGTGGGGGGTCCATGGTTCTATGGGGCCAGGGGGCTAGGCGTAGTCCTCTAGCAACCTAGTGCGCATAGGGATGTGGGTTTGTTTGAATGTGCACTTGTGTGGATGTAGCTCTTTGACTTGCCGCTGGAATATTGGTCGCTGGGATTCTTGAAGTCGTTGGTGGGACTGTTTGGAGAGTTCATCAAGTTTGATGCATTCACAAAGTCCATGGATCGAATGGGGTATGCCCAATTCTGTGTGTGGTAGTCGTTGAGATCAAAGGATTGGGTAAATGAGGTCATCTTGGACATAGAGATGGGAGAAGAAAAGGTCTATGTGCAGTTCAAGAATCTGCCAAAAGCACATGAGGAGGGGTCCCCTTGCTACAAGATGTGTGGCCAAGGACACCCAACAACGGAATGCAGGGTTAAACTGCCTGAGCCAAATTAGGGATGGAACTTGGTGGGCTGTAAAGGCCACACATTGAAATAGGGGCTGTTGGCACTCGGTAGCAGGAGACCCCTCATTGCATGCCCTATGCAAGGGGGTGGGCAGGCTACCAATGGGGGGAATAGGTTGCACTATGTTAAGGAGGGGCTAGAGGGGGGCCTCACCCATAGGGGTTTAGTAGGTTGGGATACCGAGACTAGAGGGGGACAACAGAGAGGGTGCAGAGTCTTCTTGTACCCTACCGGTGAGGAGGCTAGGCTCATTGGAGGGACTTGGGTTGGAGTTGCCCTTGTTGGGGGAATGGATCACTCTCAGCTGTGGGTTGTTTAGGCTGAAAATGAAGGACATCCTAGTAGCGAAGGAGGTGAATGTGCAAGGCTCCATGGTCACTCAGACAATGAAAAAAGTCGGATGCCTAGATGCAGCAAACACATGACAAAAGTCCACTCAATTGGACATTGATTTGGGAGTGCAACACACACTCTGAGAGGTGTATCACAGATGTCTATTTGTGTTCCCATGAAAATATTTTCTTGGAATTGCTGGGGATAGGGTACCCCGTACAAAAGAAATACCCTGAAAAGGATTATTAGAGAAGAGGGATGTGATATGGTATGCCTACAAGAGACGAAGCTATAGGCTTCAAAGCAGCAGTTCCTATAGTGGGAGGGTTGGCACGTGCAAATGGTGCCAAGTAGAGGTAGGGTAAGAGGATTGGCAGTCCTGACTAAGGACCTAGTAAATTTGGTGGACTCTTTCGACTAGAGCTTGACAGTGCACATGCCTCAGGAAAATATTTGGGTTACCAATGTCTAAGGGGCACAGGTTTGGAAGGCTTGTGTCTAGGAGTTTTGGTGGGTGGTGGACTTGGTTCTCAACAAGGACAAGTGGATACTAATAGGTGATTTTAATCAAAAGGTTGTTCTGTTGGGAAAAGTTTGGGGGAGACTGCTTGGACCCTCCGGGGGTCAAGGACTTTATTGCATTCCTTCACAACTATGACATGGTAGACTTGGAAATCACAAGTTGCAAATACACATGGAGTAATAGGAGCAGAGGGCCGGATTGTGTGCAGTCAAAGATTAATAGGGTTTGGGATAGCTCCAACCTCATGATGGAATTCAATATTTAGGCAGGAGGTAAGGAAAGGCAGGTGTTAAATCACCGGTCTATTGTTTACAGGGTCTAGTCCATTATGGACAAATCCCCTTGGCCATTTAGGTTTGAGAGAACCTGGCTGAACAAGCCATGGCTGAAACACCTAGTACATGCTACTTGGCAAGCCTATATAGGGGCACAAGAACCTAGGGACTTTCTGAAAGTGGGGTTGAGGTCGCTTAAACAACATATTAAGAACATAGCCTTCAATGACAAATATAGCTTTAGAGGATACTGGATGCGAGTTCAGGGGCAGCTACGGGAAATCCAAAGGTAGTAGGAGGTGGAAAGAGAGAGGGGGACAAACACACAAGGTTTTTCTTTCCCACCATGAAAGCCAACTAGGTTGCCAAGCACAAGATATAGAACCTGTTTGAGGGCATGGGTGAGGAAGGGCTACAGAGCAACTGGTGGGGATTGGAAGAATTACAGGCATATTGGGGGGATGTTTGGAGGTGGCAGAGTATAGAGCACATCTTGGTCCAGGTCCCATGTGTCCTAACAAGGGTTGACAACCTGCAACTGTTGAGGTCGTTCTCACAGGAAGAGCTGCGCAGAGCCATGAAGTCCATGCCATCTAATAAGAGCTGCTCAAAGAGCTCCAAGAGCTGGATCAGGAGGAAGAAGCCTATTGGAGGTAGCGATCACGGGTGACATGGTTGTGGGAGGGGGACAAATACACAAGGTTTTTCTTTCCCACCATGAAAGCCAACTGGGTTGCCAAGCACAAGATACAAAACCTGTTTGAGGGCATGGGTGAGGAAGGGCTATAGAGCAACTGGTGGGGATTGGAAGAATTACAGGCATATTGGGGGGATGTTTGGAGGTGGCAGAGTATAGAGCACATCTTGGTCTAGGTCCCATGTGTCCTAACAAGGGCTGACAACCTGCAACTGTTGAGGTCGTTCTCATAGGAAGAGTTGCGCAGAGCCATGAAGTCCATGCCATCTAACAAAGCTTCGGGGCCAAATGGGTGGCCTATTGAATTTTTTAGGGAATTTGAGGAGATTTTGGGAGCTAACCTATTAGATGTGTTCAATAGCATGCTCAACTGGCAATAGGTGCGGAGGGAGATTAATTGCTCCCAAGTAGTGTTATTGCCGAAAGTCCCGAACCCAACATTGCTAGGGCACTTCTGACCTATTGGTGTGTGCAACTGCTTCTATGCATCCTCTCAAGGATGCTGGTTGGACGTGTTGCACCCCTCATGACCAAGCTTGTGGGGGAACATCAGGCCAGGTTTGTCTAGGGCCGTTTCTTACAAGATTAGGTCTTGCTATTGTAGGAGATTTTACATTCGCTCAAGAGGGCCAAATTTCTAGGAATGTGCATCAAATTAGATATCACCAAGGCCTACGACTTGGTTAGTTGGGCAACGCTTAGAGTAGTCATGCTAGCTTAGGGATTGGATGCCAAGTTTGTTAATTTGTGCATCCAAATGCAATGGAGCAGCCGCTACTCCTTTGACATCGACGGGCGGCTTTGGGGATTTTAGGGAATAGGGAGGGGATTATGGCAAGGGGACCCTTTGTCACCGCTCTTATTCATTATGGTCATGGATTTGCTCAAATCCTATTAACTGGTGGAAGGGGTTTAGGGGCCTAACATACACAATGTGCACTACTTGGCCGCACATTATGCTGATGACACGATGATTTTTACTAGGGTAGCAATGTCATAGGCAAAGGCCTTGATGTGGGCATTGGATAGACTGTAGTGGGAGGTGGGCCTCACAATCAACACAAGGAAATCTTCTATACACTTGGTCCACATGGTGCAAATGGTGGGGGCCAAAATCACTCAGACACTAGACATTCTATCGGGAAGCACACATGACAAATATTTGGGCATGCCCATCTTTGATTGGTAGAGGAAGCAGGCATGGCTAGGGCTACTGGAGAGGCTCCAAACGGAAACCACTCATTGGACTAGCAGTTTCTTGTCATGCAAGGGAAAGATGATTCTTGCCTCTATTGTTTTGATGGCCACGGAAGGTTCACTGCGTCCATGGTCACGTTGCCTGTCACGGTGATGCAGAAAATTGATGGAATCATCAAAGATTTTGTGTGGTCAAGGGGGAAAGGGGGCAAAAGGATGCATTTGGTGTCCTAGGTTGTAACAACATGTTCAAAATTAGTAGGGGGGATTGGCATTTTGCAATTCAAGGACAAGGTGACTTTGGGTCTACAACGGCTTCTCATCAGATTCTTGGAACAAACTAGAACTTTGACGTTGTGGGGACAAATACTAAGATAGAAGTACTGTTGTTGGGAGGCCAGTGCAAACAACTCTCACCTATGGAAAAACTTGTGCTAGCATGCTAGGAAGATGAAGCAATCACGACTGCTGGAGCAGCACCCTAAGGAGATTGTAAAACACCTTTACCTGTCAAAGAATGAGTGGGCTGAACTATGGAAAGGTCACATGCTTGAGAAGATAAAGGCATTTGGCTAGCTAATAAAACATTAGGCGCTCCCACTATGTGCCATGTTGAGTGAGAGGGGCATACATGTGGAGCCCATCTGTCCTCTCTATTATAGTGCCCCTGAAACGCTACAACATTTTATCATGGATGTCATTTCACTTTGGGAGTCTGGTGTGGGACCACTCTTACCCCCCGTGTTGCTTGCAACGAGGACTCCATTGGGTTGGCCATGCTGTGGGTGCTTTGGAAGCAATGGAATTTTTTGGTTTTTCAGGGCTTGGCCTTGCCCATGTTAGGAATGGTAGTTTGGGAACTACGGGCATTGTGGACCGAGACTATAGAGGCTATGGGCAGTGGCTTCTCTTTGAACCCTCTTGGATTGAATTTGTGGAGTAGGCGAAGTTGTGGTCTTTGGTTCAACAGATGGGTTGGGAAGATGTATTGCAGAGCATGGAAGGAAAACAGGGACTGCCTACCACATAGTTCTTCAAAAATTGGGAGGGTAACGAGACAGAATTTTAGGGTGGGAAAATTACTATTTCGGTGTTGGCATTGGTAGCCACCTTAGGAGTTGCCGCGGAGGGGGAGGTGATTGCGCCGGTGGTACATGCACAAACTGACACGGCAAAATTTTTCTCGGGGGCAATCCCCATGACAGCCAACGGTCACATTCGAAGATTGGCACTACAAGCAGTGTGGAGGGAAGCGGCTGTTTTAGTCAAAAGATATTTCGTGCAGCCTGGATACCCCCACAAATTGGTTGGCATCCATTTCATGTTCTTGAAACATATATGTCATGATACCCCCATTAACGTGCCCCAATTCTTCTGGGACTCTCTGAGGTGGTGGTGGCCTGGACAGCACCCTAGAGTGATAATGGCACTTTGGTGCATGGGTACTCTGATCCCGTCATTGTTTACTATGCTTGTGTACCATCGGCGGCATGGCAGGGCTCAAGGGTCTAGGATAGGGCCGCAAGAAATTGGTGGTATGGCGTTAGGCATAACTATAGGCCTTGGGGTCTGGGGGTGGGGGTGGAACAGGACTGGGGGTCGATTGAGGAGTGGATTCACATGGAGCTCGTGAGTGGTTGGGATATCTCTATGGAGTGCAGCAGGGTGGCAGAATAGGCGTGGAAGGAAGAATGGGAGTGGTGGCAGCTGAGGTGGGAGAACGTGAGACAAGAGGCACAACAGGAGGCTACGTACGTGCGGATTTAGAACTTGTGGTGGATGGAAGATCTAATTTTTGAACACCAGGCAAGGCTTGCATAGCTCATCACGAAGAATCAACAACGACTGGCAATGGACATGAGCGCTAATGTCAACTAGGTTGTGGCACCGGGGACATCTCAATCAATGCCTGAAGCTGAAAGCAAGGGGTCAACATAGGGGAAGGATCAAATTGCAGGATAGAGTGGGAAAGATAAGGTTGCAGGCGACTAGTGGCCGCATAACTCAGCAAGGGAACTAGGCATGTTAGAACAGGTTGTGCTCAAGGTTTTGTTTGATGGGGTTTGGGGAGTCGGGAATGGGGCGGGGCTTCAGTGCCAGCCTACGGGGTGGGGTTAAAAAGGGCTAAAAAGGGGCCAGTAAAGGGGAACATACGGCAAAAAGTTAGGGTAGTAGGGTCAGCCACACTAACCCAAGCTATATTGATGTACAACCTTTTTTTTGGAGTTAATACAACTCGAATTTCTTCCAAAAAAAATTAAGTTGATATACCAAATTTGAGCACAATCCAACAACTTTGAATTTTGATGTATTTTAATTAATTAAATATTTAGTAATTGAAAGAATTCTAACTAAATATCAAAATAAATCATGGATTTGCATTACATTAATTTCCTAGTATTATTTGAAATCTTTACATTCTCCTTTCCTCCTATTTTTCTAGCTTGGACTCTTGAAAATTGAATTTTTATTAATTATCCAATCAAGGATTGGTGGGAGTTGAAGAGAGGTGAACTTGGGTGTAAGGAAGGTTGGGGTGAGTGCAGTTGTGAGCAAGGAGTGGTGTGGCTAGGGGGAAGGGAGTGAGGACTTGTTGGGTGGGGGCGGAAGACTAGAGAAGACGACTGGTGCATTGGGTTTTGGAGGCAATAAGGAAGGGTTGGCACCTCCCAGCCAAAAAAGAAAAA
>MNCI01018030.1:148088-158853 GCA_015680685.1 Gnetum montanum | reverse complement strand
AAAAAAAAATGTAGGCCTTGGAGCTTGGATTCGTTGCCAGACTGGACAAAAAATCTGTCCACCAGATCTGCTGCCCGGGCCCAAAGACGGGGAAGAGAAGAACGGGGCACTTGTTGGCTCCGTGTTCGTGGCATGGGCCCTTCGAAAAATAGTTCCGCGTTTTGCAAACCGCGGGTAGACGGTAGGATGACCTCGCTGGTGGCCTGGACCCCCAGACAGTTGGCGATTGAGGATTTTGTGATGAGAATCTTGTGCCCTCAGAAAAAGGTCCGGTCGTTGCTCTAGTTAGTAAAGAAAGCATCGTCTGCCAAATCTGGGTCCTCGACGAGCTGCTGTAGAGGGTCACACTAGCTGCACTGTGTCACCATATGCCAAAGTTCCTCATCATCCTGAAATGCGGTGTAGTCTGGTTCAAATGTTGGCGTGATTCCCATCGTTGCCTCAATTTCTTTTCATGTGCGGAGAACTTGGAGAACTAGCTATGGGGGGGGGGGGGCAACCTTTCCTGATGAAACACATTGCAGTTTCTTGCTTTCCATGCTACCCATAAAAGTAGCGTGGCCCAAGAATCGCCGGTGAGGCGCATTGGGGGGGTCGCTGCCACCTCGAGCCATGTGGCACGCATGTATGTACAGTCGTAAGTGAAGTGTCGGACTGTCTCGGGCTCGACGCCGCACCAGGGACAGGTGTCGTCTTGCATGATCTCGTGTTGGCATAGAAAATCGTGCACAGGCAGTGCATTCATCCGTATCAGCCAGAGGAAGATCTTTATCTTCTCGGGGAGCCACCCCCTCCAAATCTGCTGCTAGCCAGCCACTTGGGGGTACTTGGCTATCAGTAGATTGCGCGGCTCGAGGTGCAACCACCCCTGGGTCTGCATCACCCACGCATGCTGGCAGAGTGCCTGCCAGAGTCTAGAACCTCGCACCCCCGCCTCCCAACGTTGATGCTTTGCATTCATGATGTGGATCCACTGGATCGGTTCCCCATCCAGGCGCATAAACTGAAGTATTAGCTGTTGCTGTCTCGGCATTAGTTCGTCTTCGAAGGACATGATGCCCAGCCCCCTCATGCTATGGGGGCACGGGACTCGCTCCTAATTGACTAGGTGGATTTTGCCCCCCCCCCCCCCTTTGCCCCCCCTCCAGATGAAGCTTTTGACTAGCATGTTAATCCTATTGATGATGGCGTTTGGGGGGGTGGCATGGCCACCACGAACTAGCTAACCACCATGAGGATCCCCGTTGCCACAAGAAGTTGTCCTTTGCGACTCAAGAAATGATTTGCCCAGTGGTCCATCCTTCTCTCAACTTTCTCCATCAGTGGCCCCCATGAAATGTTCCGCCCCCATTGGTAGAGTGGAATGCCCAGGTAAGTGTCTTTGCTCGTCTCGGGTAGGATATTCAGGATTTGCACCACTTGGCTTTTAACTTGTTCATCAACATTAATGAAATGAGCTGAAGATTTAGTCCGGTTAATCTCCAGTCCCAACTTAGTTGCCAAACGGGATAGAGCAATGTTGATACATCGTGCTTGTGGGACCGCTGCCCGATTGAGCAGCATTGTGTCATCCGCATAGTGTTCAACCCGACTTGCCACCCTGACAATGTCCAAACCATCCACCCCGGATGTGCTGCAATAATTTTGCATTAAGTCCATGGCGATGATGAAAAGAAGGGGCAAGAGCGGGTCCCCTTGTCATAGCCCCCTTCTTGGAGAGGAGAGACCCCACAACCGCCCCCCCACGTCAAAAGAGAAACCGGCCGAAGACTGCATGTGAATGCAAAGTTGGATGAACTGCTGGTCAAAGCCTTTCTGTTGCATAATGGACTTCAAGGCCTCCCAGCTAAGCGTGTCGTATGCCTTGGTAATGTCAAGTTTGAGGCACAGCCCAGGGAAACCCGAAGTCCGAAGTGAATGAAGCACCTCCTACATGAGTAGGACCTGGTCCTGAAGGGTCCGGCCTTGCACGAGGCCAGCTTGGTTTATTCCCATAAGTTTGGGCATAAGTGGCACAAGCCTATGCACTAGCAGTTTGGAGAAGAGCTGGATAAGTACGTTGCATACACCGATAGGGCAGAAGTGTTCTGGGTGGTGTGCATCTGATTATTTCGGGATGCACACAATACGAGAGCAGTTGAGCTCCATCTGGACCTGCCTCTTGGCCAACATGAGATTGAACGCATCTAGGATATGGGGTCCCACAATATCCATGAATGTTTTAAAGAACTCAAGGTTCCAGCCGTCTGGACCAGGTGCCTTTCCTCCCGACACGCTGTTGATAGTGGCTGTGAGTTCCTACCACGAGAAGGGGGCCAGCAGCCGTGTGTTGTCCCCCTCGTTTAGCGCCTGCGCCACATGGACCGAGATGGGCCTGGTGGGTCGTTTGGCCCAGATCGTCCCCCAGTACTACGTTAGCTCGTATGCAATTTTCTGTGGGTCATCCATAATCTCTCTCTCCTGGTTGTGTAGACAATGTGGTTGGCCCCCTCCATGTGTCTTAGCCATGGCAAAGAAAAATCTTGTTTGCTTGTCCCCTTCTCGGAGCCATCTGACCCGGGAGCGTTGCCGCTAGTATGTCTCCTCTTCCAAGTCAAGGCTTTGAAGTTGACGTAGAATGTGCTGTTCCTCCTCGTGCAAGTCTTCCCCAGCCTCCTGCCTGGCTTGGATTTGACCAAGCTGATCCTGGAGTGTCCGCTGACCCATCCTAAAGGAGAATTTATCCTCCACTAGGAGCGCCCGGATGGCCCACTTCAGTTGAAGCACGACCTCCTTCAGGAAGTTTCAGGGATCACCTTGGCTAGATCGATAATATGCCCAAATGTCCTCAACCAACGGCCTCAACCACGACTTAGACAACTAGGTGGCCTCAAAGCGGAAAGACTGTGGGGCTCAGGGCTTTTCTGACATGAGCAAACAGACCAGCGAGTGGTGGTCCGAGGCGACTCTTTCCTGCCCCGAAACATGGACGACAGAATGGAGGAGGAGGTCAGAGTTGACGCAGACCCGATTAATTTGGGAGAGGACACAGTTTGGGCCTTTCCTCCGATTGCTCCATGTGAACTGGCAGTTCTCAATGTGTAGGTCCACCAGGGAGTAGGTTACTAGAAAATCCTGGAACTCTTGCGCACCTGGTGGAGGGGGGGTAGCCCCCCAGACTTCTCCCAAGTGTGTAGACATTGATTGAAGTCTTCCACAACTATCCATGATCGATGGTCTGGCACTAGAGCCGCCACCCGATTCAGCTCGTGTAGCCGCTGTTCCCAATTCTGCGCCCCATAGAAGTTGGTCAACCAAATCCCCTGGGAAGGGAGGTGGACGGTTATGGCCCAGTGCGATGTGTCAATGAGCATCATGGCATAGCAGGCCAAAACGGTGAGTCCACCGGCCAGGCCCANTGGTTGCAGCTGGCCCTTGCGACCCATTGTGACCCAGGTGCCCCCCTCGAACAGTTGCCGGGCTTGGTCTCTTGGCCGTAGTGGCTGCGTTTTCTGGATTTGATAGTCCGCCTCCTGGTGTTTGGGTTTCCCGCAACACATGCAGCTGTCGATTTTTCCCTCTTGGGCCGTCGCTTTGCGTTTGGGGCCTGGCGTAGCTTCTAGGTTCTTGAACTCGACTTGAAGGTTTTCCTCCCCACCAGGGAGCTCCAACACGACCTCCTGGATGAGGTCCTTCTCCGACAACCTGCGCCACACGCAGAAGCGGGCGAAACCCATTCGTTCCATTGACTGCGTGACGCGGTCGAAAGCGATGAACTCTTCGAAGAAACCCGTGAGTTTCTTCAGGAATTCCAGATTCCAGATTTCCCATGGAATCCCGGAAACCCGCGTCCAAACCAGGGCCTGGGCAAACAGGTTGGTCTCGCGATGGGCCCGAGGCACCAGGGGGTCAAGGCTAGCCCCCGAGCCCCATAAAACCACAAGCCTCCAAGCAGCACTGAGTCCTTGGTTTGCTGAGATGGGAAAATGAATAGGAGTAGGTCCTCGGACAAATTCCGAACACCCACTCCGCCCACCTTCCACTGCTCTTGTGCCCACCACCAGACTAAATCCAGTCGCAGGCTGATGCCCTGGGAAACAAAGCAGCCAATGAGACTCTGTTGCATGGTGCAGACTCCCTCAAGTGGGGGCTTGTTGATCCGGAGGCGTATGGTATGATTGGCCCGGGAGTGGGCCTCGATGTTGCCACCAGGTACAGGCCCCCCATCTTCCCCGCGGGCTAGTCCATCTTCCCCTCTATTCTTCTGACCCCCGTCGGCACCTGTTGGTGCTCCGTTGATTGCTGCCTACGGTTGTGCCTGCCGGGGCTCTTGTGACCGCTCCTGGAGTTGCTCCTGTGGTTGCTCCTGCGGCTGTGGCTACTCCTGTTGGTGCTCCATGCTTCTTCCACACACATGGAGTTGAGCCTCATGGGTAAGTTCATTTCCTTGGGCGTGAGCCCTAGAATGGAGCTAGTCAAGAGCTAGGTAGATGCATCTTGGGGCACTAATAATGTGTAGATAAGGTTCATGGTGGATGATCTGTTATTGTTTGTGTTCCAGATGATGGAAGTTTAGGATAGGATGTTGTTAGGTGGACCATGGTTTTTTTGGGCTAGGGGCTTGGTCCTCATGCATTGGCACTAGGGGGCTCACCAAGGTCTAGATCTCTTCTTTTGAGCCCCTATGTGGGTGCATGTCTTGGGAATGCCATGGGAACTTTGGACCATGCCATTCTTGAAGACCTTGGCTGGCTTCTTTGGTGAATTTGTTACTTTTGATAAGTTCACAAAATCAAAGGAAAGAATGGGGTATGCAAGATTCTATGTTTGAAGGTTGTTATCAACTAAAGACCTAGTGTGGGAGGTTGTTCTGGGCATGCCATTTAGGAAGGAAATAGTTAATGTGGAGTATGAGAATGTGTCGACTGATAACCACAACGACATGGAATGTGGTTGTTGGTTCTTGTTTCATGTGTGGGAAAAGTAACCATATTGTTGTAGAATGTCAGGTCCACCCCAAGGTGGCTAGGTTGAAGCAAAAAATTGATGCAGAGGGTTGGACATTGGTCAGACAAAAGGGGTGTGCTGCACCGATTGTTGAGGTTCGTAATTTGTGCCCTCAAGGAACTTCGAGTTCCTTGCTCTTGAGTCCCCTAGGTAATAGGGTCATGCAAATGCCTCCAAACCCTAAATGTTGTACACCTGATGAAAAAGGGATTGAGCTTCCCCCACTAGGGGACTGGGTTTCAATGGTACAGGGTTTTGCAATGCCTGGGATGGAGGAGGTTGCCCACACAGAATAGTTAGGAATGTGGTGGATCACCCCCATGGGGGAGGTGAAGGAAAAGCTTAATAGGTGGAAAAAATAATAGCATCCTTTTTGATTGGACCAGATGCAAAAAACTTTCTTTTCATGGAAAATGCACTTCGGAAAACACTTGGAGCTTGGACCAATTCACATTAATAACTTGACCTTTTCCGTTGGCTTTTAGACAAGTCTCCTTAGCATGAGATTTTGAGTCTCATGTGTCTAGCATTTCACCATCAAGGCATCTTGAAAGGGAATCTAATTCCATTAAGCACTGAATAAACAACTAAATATTACATCAAAAAAGAACATGAGGCTAACATCTAGGGTTTCTTGGTTGTGATTGAATCTCAGAAAGTTGGGTGTCCATTAGGACTGGATTCTCGAAACAAGAAAACACAACAAGAGATTAATCTAGGTTCTCAAGAAACCCTAAAAGGGATTTACAAAAAGTAGTCTACATGTAGACCATGAAGATTCTCTCCTGGAGTTGCAGGGGCCAAGGCACCCCCTACAAGAGAATTGGTCTAAAAGAAATAGTGTATGATGAAGACTATACAATGGTGTATTTGCAGGATACCAAACTGCAAACCAAGGAATGTCACATGTTGCATTGGACTAGTTCGTAGGCCTACTTTGTGGCCTGTATGGGCAAGGTTGGTGGCCTTATGACTTTGTCTCATTTGCTATTTGACCTTGTGGATTTCTCAACTGGGAGCATAACTATCTTCCTGCCCTCAACAGGATTTTCGCTTACTAACTTTTATGGACCGTAGGACTAGGGGGAATGTCTGCATGAGCTAATGAGGATCATCCACTGCTTTCTAGACAAGAGAAGGTGGATTTTGATTGGGGATTTCAACCAAAGGCTCTGTGCTTGGGAAAAGACTAAGGGGGAAGGGGGATACTGAGCCTCCTCTTGGAAGTTAGCAATTGTTGCAATTTCCTCAAACCTACTTAACATGGACATTAAGGGATGCCTTTTCACATGGAGTAACAAGAGAAAAGGGCTGGACTATGTCATGTCAAAGATTGATAGGTTCTGGATCAGTGCTGGAATGAGGTGGAGGTTCAAGGGTATGAATGCAACGCATTTGATCACCACACCATAGTTTGTAAAGTGTGGAAGCCAAATAGGCACACTTCCACTTCTTTCCGTTTTGAAAGACCATGGTTGTCAAAGCCTTGGATGCATCCTTTGGTTGCTGGCATATGGGCAGACTATCTCTTTCAAATGGATCCTTAGGATTTTCCGAATTGTGGGCTGGCTAAACTCAAACAGGCCATTCGTTCTATGAAGGTGGCTGAGGAATACTCCTTTAGGACATTCCATACAGAGCTTTAGAAAAGATTGACTGATATCCAGGCTAGATAGAAGGTAGGCGAATCATTGGTGGAAGAGGAACCTAAACTGTTTGTTGAGCTCTAGGAGCTATTGGCTGAAGAGGAACAATACTAGAGGTAGAGATTGAGAATCAAGTGGCCGAAGGAGGGAGATAGGAACACTTGCTTCTTCTTCATTGCTGCAAAAGCCAATAATGAGGCCAAAAGAATCCATAACCTATTGCATGAAGGAAAAATCATCCATGATACAAATGACATTGCCTAGGTAATGCTCAAATATTAGTCCAAAATTTGGAACAAGGGGAAATCCTCCCTTGTCTTAGCTTTAGTTCAAAAGGTGGTAGGGGAGGAGGAAAATCAAAGGCATCTTGCATCCATCATGCTACAGGAGTTGGAGTGGGCCATGACAATACTAAAATCTGCTAAGGCCTCGGGGCTAGATGGATGGCCCATTGAATTTTTTCGTGAGTACACTGATATTTTGGGAGGAAATATTTTGGATTTCTTCAATCTTATGCTTAAATGATAGCAAGTTCATTGTGAGATCAACTCTTCTAAAATTGTGCTCATTCCAAAGGTCACAAATCCAATGGAGCCATCTCATTATAGGCCCATTAGGGTTTGTAACACCCTCCTTAGAATCTTCACAAAAATTTGGTTAGGAGGATGCAACCATTGATGCCAACACTAATGGGAACCTAGCAAGTGGGATTCATAAAAGGTAAATTTATACAAGATGAGATACTTCTATTATAGGAAATTATGCATCCATTTAGGATGCTAAGTTCCTAGGTATGCATGTTAAACTCGATGTCACAAAAGCTTATGATACTGTCCATTGGAGCATCCTTAGGGACATAATGCTCAAAAGGAGACTTCACTTGAAGTTTGTGAACCTTTGTATTAACTTACAAGCCATAGGAGCATACTCCTTTGATATTAATGGTTGACTCTAGGAGCTTTTCTTCCTTGGTAGAGGGTTACGACACAGGGACCCTTTCTCACCATACCTATTTATTATTGCCATGAACACTATGAATCTTTACTATAAGATGGAGGGAGTTAGGGCTACAAATTGCAGGGGTGAATTGCCTTACTAAGCATTATGCTAATGACACTATCTTGGTGACTTGCACTATTGTTCCATAGGTGTAGGCTGTGAACATGACATTTTGCAGGATGGCATAGGAGGTGGGGCTAGAGGTCAATAGAGAGAAATCAACGATACACTTCTTCAATATGGAAGGAATAATCAAAAGTCAAGTATGCCAAGAACTGGGAATATTGTAGGGAACGATTCAAGATTTGTATCTTGGCATGCCGATCTATGCTTGGAACAAGAAAACGTCATGGATAAATCTAATTCAAAAGCGCCAACAGAGGGTGGGAGATTGGACCACTCACTTCCTTACTAGGAAAGGTGAAATCATCATGGCAACTTCTATGCTATCTACCACTGCCAGATTTGTTGTTTCCATCACTACTCCTCCAAAATAGGTTATTTGCAAAGTTGACCAAATCATGTGAAATTTTATTTGGTTTGGAGAAAAAGGGGATGAGCAAATGTACCTTGTTTGTTGGGAGAAGGTGGCAACATTGAAGTCGATGGGGTGTATGGGGATCTTGAAGTTTGATGATACTATTACAATGGGATATTAGAGTCTAACTAACAAATTCATGCAATAGGCTGAGTGTTCGGCCCAATGGCTTTTGATCCTCAGGAACAAGTACCAGATGTGGATGGCGGACACTCGAGACTCACATGTCTAGTGTAACATATGCAGGCATGTCAATAAAGTGTCGCAATGGGGAATGTAAGGAGTGTAGCCTTGTGATATCATTAAACATAAGTATCCTAATGTTCTTGGTTAGAGGGCTATGTGGGTGGGAAGCTTGCTAGGGAAAATAAAAACCTTTCTTTGGCTCATCTCCCAAGGCACATTGTCGATGAGAGCATTGCTGAGGATGTGGAAAATTAATTTAAAGGACACCAGCCCCTCTGTGGGGTAGAGATAGAAACGTTGTGCCACTTTGTTTAACTTTGCACCTACTTTGTCGATGTCTGGTGTGTTGCCACTGTTCCACCACTGGTCTACTTGCATGGTGATGTGCTTGCGATTGTTGTTCTTTGGTGTCTCTAGTGTGCTCGTAACAAGTTGATCATTAGGTCGGCTCCCCTATGTCCTCTTGAATAGGTTGCCACTCTTGAATAGGTTGCCACTCTATGTCCTCTTGAATAGGTTGTGGAGAGGCAGTTGCTGTTATGGATGTGACATTGATCTTTGAGCTCGCTTGCAAGGGCTTCTAGGGCAACCAGGTGCTTTTGGGAATGGTCACGAGGGTTGGTTGGGCTGACCTTCTACCCTAGCTTGTGGGTGAGCTTGACTTGGCATATGCTGCCTTCTACAAGAGGTGGTGAGAAGATTCCATCACTTTTTATAGGGTTTGCATTATCCTTACCGAGGAAGCCATCTTCAAATATTTGGGGGTTTCCATGGATGGGTATATGATCTTGCCTATTGGCCAGGGGTTGTGGGATGTGGAGGGCTTCTTTGATGGGTCGGTGCCTAAGACTGGTGGTTGTTAGGTTCTAAAATTCGTGTTGCCTCAATTGTGGTAGGACGTGGTCGAGCTGGTGGACTGATCCTTTCTGCAATCTGACAACATTTGGAAGTTGCAAGGGGCACATTTTGCTTTCATGAGATGTATGTGGCTTGGCTGCATAATCAACCTTCCCAAATTTTTTCTAGCCTTGCTATGTTGGGAACGCAGGGGCTGCCACTCAAGGCTGATTTTGGCATTGTGGAGGGTGGCTTAGTCCCTGGATTTGCCTCCTTGTTGCCCATTGCCTTTAATGGTGGTGTATGGGCAACATTGGGCTATGGAGGGGGTCTCCTCTTTTTTGGCACCATCCATGCCTAGGATTTTGGGCATGGGTGGGGAGGGTTCTAGGTTTGATTGGTAGGAATCATTTACTGATTTGCCACCCAACATGCATGAGATGGACCTACAACACGTTGAAGATATTCACTAAGAATTGCAAGCTAAGTTTGAAGCTGACCTTGCTAGGACCATCGAAGAAGTGGTGGCTTGGGTTTGTGTAGAGGAAAGAGCTACCTAGGAGGCGGAATGGTAGAAGCATGAACATGAGCATCAACAGTAGGCCAAGTAGGAAGAGCAGCGCCGTGTAGAGGCTACCAAGGAATAATAGCACCAAAGGGACCTAAGAGAGGCAGCCATTTGATGTAAGATGGAAGATGCTCTACACAAGTAGATCAAGAAATAGATGTATTGAGAAGAAAAGAGCACTAGAGAGGGTAGTAGAAGAACATGAGCAATAGGCCAAAGATATGGTAGAAGAAGAACAAATGAGGAAAAGCTAGAATGCAGCGCATGAGACCAATGCTTGTCGAAGGCTGCAAATGGGTAGTTTCCCATATGTTATCATGAATGTTAACCGAAACATTGAATGCCATGCTTCACACAGATATATTAGAAAAAATGTAGCCAAATTTCATTGTGATGGGGTAGGGGAACTGGATGAGTGCATGCAATGCAAAGAAAAATATAAAGAGTTCTAGAAGGCTAATGTGTTTGTCACGACTGAGCATCATTGAGCTATGTTGGATGCTATCCATGCATAGGAAAGGGCTCATTGCCCGTATACAAGACTATCAAGACAAATCTAATGTTGTTTGGGCTGGGTGTGTGGGCCTTTGGCTATTTTAGCTTTGACTTGGGGTTTATTTTGGGTTTGTGGGACCCTTGCACCTGAGCTGGGTGTGCACTTTGCCCCATTTTTGTGTTGGAAGGGGACTATGCATAGATTGTTGGGTTTGGTTCTCGCTTTTGGGGGTCTTTTGGTTTAAAGACTTTCTTGTTTTGTTGGTTTGGGGTGTATATTGCCCTTGATGGTGTTAAGGGGGTTATCACCCCCATGTATATTGTTTTTGGAGGGGGTTCTCCACCTTCCTAATTATCCACTATTGTACATATGACATTGTGAATTGTTTATAATAGAAAAAACCTTGAATTCTTCTTAAAGAAATAAAATCCTAGTATTATTCTAAAATAATGCTAGACTATGCAATGCTCATTTATTAGTAAAACATATATATATTTCAAACTTAAAAT
>MNCI01018030.1:52283-108257 GCA_015680685.1 Gnetum montanum | reverse complement strand
AGTTTCCTGGGAAGGTGGCCTACCTTGATCCAATCGATTATGGTATGTGTTAACATAACCGTATGCGTGAAGCTTTANACAAGTCACCGGGAACAAACCACATAAGGCTCTTCTTGACTTAGGTTCCGGAGTCAGTTTAATATCATGAGAAATGTATCAAGCCTGGAACTTGCCCCAACTCTAGAAGAGCAACAGTCAACTAGAGCTGGCTGACTAGTCCATTACCATTCCCTTGGGATTGGTGGAGGACATAGTTACGACTGTGTATGGTTGGTCATACCCAGCCGATTTCCTGGTGATCAAAGTTAACAACAACAAAGGGGACTTCCCAATTATAATGGGAAGGCCATGGCTAAGTACAATAGATGCGTACCTAGGGATTCGTGATCTTTCCTTGGAGATATCTAAAGTAAATATTTATGGAAATATCGAGAAGAGGAAGGTTCTGTGTATCACATACAGTGACTCAGAGGGTGATGACATGGAAGAATGCTCAGCATCTCTTCCATGTAACCGGTATGCCCAAGAAATACAAATACAAAAGGTGCATGTATGTAGCAACCACACAAGTAGTGGACACTCCATGGTTGATAGCTAGTCGAAAGAGCAACCCAATATGCATGGAACAAACTAGGGGAACAACTCATGCCAACAACGAAGGCATAGATACATTGGAGTATGAGCGTTGCCGACTTCCACCCCTTAATCTAAGAACATCAATTGGGAGAAGTTGGGCACTTTTACGAAATTTAAATAGATGTTCATTATTTCAGATCTCTCCCTTGCAATTCAGTCATGGGGGAGATGGCCATCTATGCTAATCATTAGAGGCCCTCAGTTCTTTTTAATTCTTGTTTTATGCGTTTTTTTTTACACATTTTTGTTTTACACGTTGTTGTTTTACACATTTTTGTTTTACACGTTTTTGTCTTACACGTTTTTGACTTACACGCTTTTGTTTTACACATTTTTGTCTTACACGTTTTTTTCTTACACGTTTTTGTTTTACACTTTTTTGTTTTACAAATTTTTTTAACTTTTCTTATTTTTTGTTTTACAACATCGATATACTTTTTCATTTTTTCATTTTGTGTGTGTGTATTTGTGTGTGTTTTATCCATCCTGTAAGTTTGTCACCCAATAAGTGTTCTGTATGATGGTATGAACTATTTTTCATTTGGTTGCTAATGTTTAGTTTTTACCTTTAAGTTATGATGTTGATACTAAGATATGTTCTTTTGATATGGCAGGCAATGAGTCCACTTCATCCATTCATCCACAAGTTTCTATGGTCTCTCTTGGCTTGGAAATGTACAATGGCTTTTTAATAAGAACTCTAACGAATTGGTGACTGGGTATTTCTCAAACTAAGGAAGGACTCAAGGATTGAAAGGGGTGTGACTTCAAAGGGAACTTGATGCATTTGTGTTGGCCATTCTCTTGGGTGCTTGGATGTTTTCTTCTTGAGTTTTCTTACCGCTTCGACGTCACCCAATTATCGGGAAGCTAAGAAAATAAAAATAACAAGTCTTTGCATGGTGTGGTTCTTACACATAAACACATAAATAAATAAATAAATAAATAAAAAGTGAGAATTCAAAGCACACCCCTTAGACAAAATAATCCTTTGGGCTACAAGCACTGGTTATGAAACTAAAAACGTTCCCTCTAACTAAGGCCCTTCTTGCTTCCCATTCCCTCCTCCTTCGTTTCGTTGGAATGGTGGTGGCTCTTGGGTGAAGGCATTCTTGTTATTAAAGTGGATGGATTGACCAAATGCATTGATGTGAAGTCACTGGATGTAGTTTGTTTGAGGCCAGAGTTGGAATGAGATTTACCAAGTCACATTAATTATTAACTCCACAAGGGGCTATACACCACCTTATTCTTGAGACTCCATGCCATTCTCTTCTCTCCATCCTTCTCTCCATTATCCACCTCATTGCTGGTTGTATCATTAGTGTATATTTTGATGGATGCATTATTTTCTTTTTGGTAAACTCTTGCTGTTAAGACTTTAACTCTTGTTCCAAATGACATTCCTAGAGCCTACGGACTCTTTGAATGTGGGTTTGTCAGGGCATTAAGGGCATGAGCCTGCTTTGGGGAGGACCCACTGACATTCCTATTTGGTGCACCAGTTAATCTCTTTCCCCTAACATTCTTGCAATCCATTTTATTTTGTTTATTTCAATCTTGACATCCATTTCATCGATGTCCTAGTTTTCTCTTTTTCTCCATCTTCTTGTTCTTATTCTTTCTCCATTCTATTGCTACCGGAGGTTCGCGATTAGTCATGGGGGTATGGGGCCCAATTTTTTTGATTTTCTCCTAACCCCTACACCTTCGGTAGTCATCATTATTATATCTCCAGATCCGTATTAGCCATACCACAACTTAGCCAATGGACTTCCACTGAAGCAAGGTATCAATTACATGATGATTCATTTACCCTTGCTAATATAAGACTATGTTGTGTGTGCAGATGGAAATAATGCAACAATGGATTGGATCTGGAGGGAACACTTAGAATGGAGCAGTGCTAAAGCAGCTATGCAAGGAGCAAGATCGATGGTGCACTTACAGATGGACAACGAAAGATGCAATCTTGGCATTGGCAGCAGTGACACTTCTTTCTCTCTCTCTTTCTCAGCCATCAAATGAGGCTTGATGTCAAATGTAATAAGGTGTTCACCCTTGTTGTCATGAACACCAGTTTTGTTGTGTCTTGTAATGATGATCCATTCACATATCATCCCATTAGTTCCATTTGAGTCAATAATTCCATACCTTCCTGATATTATTGTAAGGAACTCGAGGATGAGTTTTCATTCAGTCATGGGGGTATGAGGGGACGCGATATCTTGACTATCGCGATATCGCATCCCTCACGATATCGCATTGTCCCCCGCAATATTGCGTACACAATATCATAGTGCGTCACCAAGTCTATAAATAAGAGGTGTCTCTCCCTTGTTTCCCATCCTAGGGTTAGACAGTAGCGAAACTCTTGTAGTTTTTTCCCTCCAGAGATAGATTAATTTCCATGTGCCCGTAGTAGGAACTCCAAAGTGAATGGATCTTTATTCGAGTAGACATTGTACCTGAACACAAGTTTGTGTATGGCAATAAAGACAAACTTCTTAGATAAACCTTGCAATGCATGGAATAGTCTAAATAGGATTTTACTTATTGTTATTTATTATTTTTTATTTAATTGCTTTATTAGTTATTAAATTTCTCTCAACCCTTCTCTCCTAGTTAAGTGCCTCAGTACGACCACTTCAAGCACGTGCGTTACACTTGGTGATCCCAGCAATGACTAGCGTTTGGTAACCAAGGTTGCATCGGTTCAGGGTGTGAATGGTAATTGGGAATGGATGTTGACGCTAGGTTAGTTAAGGCTTAGTTAGTTAGTTAAAGTTAGTTAATTAGTTTCTTCACCCTTCACCTTGTCAGCATAGGAGATAAAATAGAAAAGAGATAAAAATCATATACCTAAGACTTACTTAACCATACAACCATGACAACTAAAAGTAAGTCTGGGAAGACAACGAATGATTAACCCTAAGTGTTCCATGAGGCGTGTAGGCACTTAGTCTACGGAGATTGACTGGATCGCGCATGAGAACGCTCATATTCATATGGTTGAGTGTAGGGGTATCTTGCCACTCATCAAATGACATCCAAGATGGTCCTATGATGCTCAGATGAGATGAAAGTAGCAATCTCCTAGAATTGTTTCTACTATTCTTATTGTTGTTGATGCTCTTCATCTCCAAGCTCGTTGGCCATATTAGGATGAAACTTGCTCAAGGTGATCTAGATAAACCTATGCAATGTAGGCCACACCGCATTACAATTGATATCTATGACAACATATGGGAAATATTCCATCTGCAACCATCAATGAACATTTGACTTGTGCCCAATGTCCTGGATGCACTTCATTTGTTGCTCTTCCAGCAAGCTCCTAACCTCCTTCTCCTCCTCTTCCTCTTCTTTACATTTGCATTCTAACTCCTTCTTGAGTAGGCCCTCCCATATTGAGGTGCACAACACATCTTCAATTTCAACCCTACTGGTGGCCTCTTGCAACTCCCATTAGTGTCTATCCTGTACAGTTTTCTCTTTTCGATGTTCCTCCTCCTACTTAGCATGCATTCACTGTGCCTCGTGTTTCTACAACTCCACCACCCACACAACCCTTTCTTCTATGCAGACCCTAGCCTCCACCTTAGTAATGACTCTTGAGAACTCCACCTTGTATTTTGCTATCAATTCCTAGAGGATCATTTCTTTAGCCTACATGATCTACTTCTACACATCCAACAATTGGTCTCTGGTAGATGCCTATTCATCCAAGCCATCTCCAATTCCTCTCATATCACCTTGTGCTATTAAAGCCAAAGAGGAAGAGGCCCCCTCAAGGGTAGAGTGGCATCACTCGTAGACTACTGTGAAAGAAGAGAGCCTAGTTAGGGGTGGGTCTAGCAGTTGGGCTACCCTCAAAAGGGCCAAAATGAGGTTAGAGTAGTGCCCCTTACACTCTCGATGTATGGAAGCCAGAAAGAATTTTTGGCATGTTGACCAAGCACCCTAGTTGTAGGCATCATAAGAAAGCAAAGTGAGCACCTTGCAACTTCTAGACATTCATAGGCTTAATGAAATAGTGGCCAACTAACTTCACTGCTTCATGCTAGAATTGTAAAAGGATTGACTTGAGGACCTATTCACTATTTGTCTTGGGCATTGGCCCATTAAAGAAATATTTGGTGTCTTGCAGCCTACGACTAGTACACATGACCTTTTCACCTTTCCCCTCCCCCTTAGGCACCCCTAGGTACTCAATGATAGTAGACTTCATTAAGGTGATGCAGATACCATGGAATGTTGTTGAGTCTCCCCTCCAATGTTTCAAAAAGGTTGCATCAACCAAGTTAGGATTCCCCCTAGTAGGAGAAAAAAGTCACCCCAACCCATCCACATCATCATATTCCAAAGTTTCCAATTGTTTTGAAAATTCATGCATTTCGATTAGTAGGTAGGGGTTACTCCCATTGCAACCTTTGCCTTCTCCCACACCTGTAACACAAGAAGTGCAACCTATACTAGTGACCTAAGTAGTACTAAGTGAAAAATCTATTCATTGCGGGTTTTCCAAATGGTCCAAAGGATCATTGCAGTGGGCAAGTCATTATGTGAATGCAATGGCAAAGGAATGGTAGTAGCCCTCCACACGAAAATGGACAATGGATAAACGTAAGCGAGGTGGTTTACTATTTTCATAGTAGTGAAACAGAGCAAGCAGGTGGCACTAATTTATAACCCAAACTCTTATAATAATTTCTACACCAACAACGCATCATTGAAAATGAATGATATAAAATATTTAATCTTTTTTTGGTAGGCATCCTTTCCATGAAACCTTCCAACCATGAGTGGTAGGATATTTTTTTGATGATTTCTCATGGCCACTTTCCTAGCATTTTCCATTGAGTTACCTTATGTGTGTGGTTACAAATGCTTTGCTGTATGTGAGAGTCTTGTGCATCTATAGTCCAAGGCTAGTGTTTGTTCCTTAGTATAAGTATCCATTGTGTTGGATAATTGTCGTTCTACATGATCCTAGTTATGATCTCCTAATATCCCATTAAAATAGCATCTTTAAAACTTAGCATCCCCAGACCTCTTGTAGACTTTGGTCTAGCAAACTTCTTCTAGCAAACAAGGTGCATTCATTCATTCCCTTTTCCTCTAGACTATATAAAATTTCAAATGATTTGGTCAACTTTATGAATGATACCTTTCAAAGGGGTAGCAATAGAGGCCACAAATTTGGCTATGGTAGAGAGGATGAAGGTGGCAAGAATGATCTTTTCCTTCCTTATGAGAAAGTGTGAGGTCTAATACCTCACTTGGGATTGTAGAATTTATATCATCCTATTCCATGACATCTTCCTATTCCATGCAAACATGGCATTCCCAGGCAGGACTCTTGTAATGTATCCTAAAGAATTCCAAGATTTTGATAGACTTGACTTTTAATCATCCCTTTAGTGTAAAAGAAGTGAATCATGGACTTTCCCCTATTTAGCTCCATATCCATCTCACATGTCATTTTGGTAATGCCCTATTTATGGCATACAATTATGACACAATGATAAAAATATTCAAGATTATATCATCTACATAGTGTTTGGTAATGCATATAACCCCCTCAATGTATAGTCCTATGACCCCTTCTATCCTGTAGTAAGGATTCATAACATCCATAATAATAATGAATAAGTATGGTAAGAGAGGGTGTCCTTGGTGAAGCCCCTTGTCAGGGGAGGAAAACCCTAGAGATGTCCATTGATATTAAAAGAGTAGGCCCTTGTGGCCTGAAGGTTAATGCACAAATTAACAAAATTGGGATGGATCTCCTTTTTGATCTTGATGCCCTAGAGGACACTCCAATGTATAGTATCATAAGATTTGGTAATATCCAGTTTAATACACATAGCAGGGAACTTGGCACATTGGATTAAGTGCATTACCTCCTGTAGAAGAAGAATATGGCCTTGTATATATCTTCCTTTGATGAATCCTGCCTCTTGAATCTTGACCAAGAATGGCATTAGTAGTTGGAGATGCTTAACCAATATTTTTGTGAAAAACCTAAATAGTGTGTTGCACACTCCAATGGGCTTGAATATGATGGTTCCATTAGATTAGATGTCTTTAGGATAAGCACAATCCTCAAGTAGTTAATCTCATGTTGCACTTGTTGCCATTTTAGCATGAGGTTAAAAGCATACAAAATATTACTTCCTAAGATATCGGTGAATTTGTTGAAGAATTCAACAAGCTAGCCTAGCACTCTTGAGCAATGTCATCGCATTATATAACTTTTGTTGGGTAAAAGGGGTGATGAGCATTTGGTTATTAGCTTTTCCAACAACCCTTTGAATATGAATAGAGATAAGGAAGGATCACCCTCTTTCCAGATATTGGACCAATACTACTGCATAGCTTGAGCGACATTATTTATATCATGGAGGAGATGTCCTCCTTGAAGGATGTTGTGAATTCTCTTGGCCTCATTATTGGCTTTCACAGTAGTGAAAAAGAAGCGAGTGTTCCTATCTCCCTCCCTAAGTCATTTGACCCATGACCTCTCTTTCCAATACTACTCCTCTTCTTCAGATAACTGCTAAAGGAAGATCAACAAACTATGCTACTCTTGCACCAATGATTCCCTAACTTCATGTCTAGCTTGGACCTCCATCAGCTTCTATTGCATCATAGCACAAGATGCCCTAAATAAATACCTATATGATACATACATATTCCATATTTTCTTCTTGATCCTAGCTAGGCTGTGCTTCAGGAAATTCCAAGGGTTTGTTTTATAATGGTAATCTCCCTAGATGTTGGCCACAAAAATCTACAGCCAAAGCTCCACAAACCACAATCTTTCAAATTTAATCAAGGCATGTTCTTATTTATTTGGCTTGCAAACCATATAGACAAGCACACAGTGATTAGTGACTCCTCTTTCATGATCTAGAACCAAGACTTGGTGGCTAATAAGAATCTCTATAGTAACCTAGAACCTATCAATTCTAGACGTGACATGGTACAATCCTTTTCTTCAATTACTCTTGGTGAAGAGGCATCCCATGATATCCACATCAACTAAGTCAAAAGTGCAAATAAATTGCAAGAATTTTTGACTTCTTGGTGGAGGGGTAGTGTATCCCCTAGTCATATCTCATGCATAGAGTCTCTGATTAAAATTCCAAGCATGTTGGTCCAAGATGTAACCAATAATCCTATGCAACTCTTGTAAGTTCTTTTCCTAGTTCTAAGGCCCATAGAAATTTTTGATCCATAGATCCTTTGATGGTAGAAACATAGTGATACTCCATGTGGAAGAATCTATAATGTTAAAAGGCCAATGGAAGAGGATAGCTAGTCCCCTCGCACTACCACAATAATCCATGAAATGGGAGTGCCAACCTTGCTAGCAAAAAGTATTATAGTGAATGGTGTGTAGTTTAGTCTCCTAGAGGCACAACACCTCATAGCTTTCTGTATGCACTAACTCTTTCTAAGTACTTTTGTAGTGGATACTTTGCCCCCTATAATTTCATGGAAGAATCTTCATAATCTACCGGTAGACTACATTTTGTAAACCCCCTTGAGGATTCCTCGAGATCCTAAGTCTATATCTTTTTGTGTCTTCCTATTTCAAGTTTCTTGGACCATTGGGTGCCCCAACTTCTAGGGCTTTGTTGTAACTGTAAAGCCTTGGTTCTCATCCCTTAGATTCTTGTGGGTAGCTGATCCCAATGGTGGCATAGTGAAGCCATGCATAGTGAAGATCCATTTTTCCAATAATAGAAGCTCCCCCTTGGGGCAATGAGGGATGCGAATAGGCCTAGAAGTGTTAGGGATAAGCAAACTAGAGGTATCTTCTCCATCACCCACAAGGTTAGCATGCCACAAAACCCCCACACTATGGATTGGGAAGACACAACCTTCTCTTTCTACCAACATCCATATGTTCATGTCCCCTTTCTACCTTGGTGCATATGTCTTGTTGTGGATCCTATAGTCCTTTATGACATGGTGAATTTTTCCATAGATTTCATAGGATTCAGTGGTCCCATTTTGAACTAGAATGGGCTTGTCCACTAGAACGTTCTCATATTTAACCACTAGTCTCTCTTTCCTAGAGGAGAGGTCTAGAATGACCTTCTACAATAGCTTTTTTAGGGTGAGTGACCTTTATATGTAGAATCTCACAAACCCCATCCACTTCTTCAATTCTCTAAAATTTTCCAGGATAATAAACTCCCATAAAAAACCCACAAGGACCTTCAAGAAATCATTGGTCCAGAGTTCCCAAGGTAGCCTTGAAACCCTCACCTAGATGGAAGCCCTAGAGAAGAGAGTTGGATCTTAGCATGCTTCTAGTCTCTAGTGTGTTAGTGCTAGGCCTTTGGCTTGGAAAAACCATGACCATTCCAATAGCACATAATCCCTATCCTTCAAATGCTAAAAAATGAAAACCAACAAGTCTCTATTGAGTGAACAAACTTTCACATATCCCCCATGATGTAATAACCTGCCATTTGAAAAGCTCCAACTTTGGCCATGCACTGGATGAAACAAATTTTCTAACAAGGCTTAGTTCCATGAAGCATAGTCCTTTGGTGGTAGTCTGTGCACCTACAGCCTTATGATCCCTTCAATTTATGAGTAGGCTTCAACACCTCCATCCCTAGGGTTCCATCCCCTTGAAATATGATCCTCACCCATGGAACTTCCTCCACTTCTCTCAAGAGTCCCACCATCCTCGAGGGTCTTGCTCATGGTGTTTCCAAAGCCTCCTTATCCTTGCAGTCTTTGTGATGGATGGTCTTTGTTCTTCCAAATGATTTCAACATCGCATTCCTTCCATCTCCTCCCATCTTGCTCCAAACGATTCCCACCTATCTTGGTATATAGTTTACTAGCCATAAAAAATAATAATAGTAACATTTTTATTTTTTCAAAATAATCTTCACGCTATAAATAGAGAACATATAGTCTCTAAATTTCCTTAAAATAAAAGCAAGTTAAATAGAGATAGATTCTATGTGTGATGGTTTTCATTTTCATTTTTACATTATCTAAGAAATTAGAAAATAATAAATGCTAGAGAATAATAAAAAGAAAAAAAAAGAATGATAGTCTTTATACTGGCATTGTCAAACAATCAAAAATTTTTATTTTATGGAGTTGAAAACAAACAAAAGCTAATGTGCTCATTTGCAACATGAAAAGGAGTAACAATAATAAAATCCGATATACATTAAGTTTGAACACTACGATGGATTAACATGGTTCTAAACTTTGACATATTCATTAATAAATTTCTTAGCCTCATGTTTTTACATTGAAAGGAATGTTGGGTTGAAGAAAGGGTCATTTAATAATGATTTGGGAAATGAAAAATCTCTTTAAAATCCCTCAAATATAAATCCTAAATATAAATAGCTTTATTTTTTATTTAAAAATGACTACTTAATGGATCCTTTGTCCATCCAACTATGCTACACCAAGTTTTTCCAACCCTAAAGCATCGTGTAGTCCACATAAGAAGAACATAGAGTTGGATAAAATGGTGGGGGCTAACATCATCAACCATCTTCAAGAACTAAGTCCTTGTAGCCCACACATGAGATCACTAGCTTTGGATAGAATGATGCATGGAATTTCTTTTATAGAAAAAATGATCACAAAAACATAAAATACCAAGAGCACACGATACAAAGAAAATGCTAACTCATAAGTCCAAAACATACATGTCAAAAGTCAAATCAAAGACATATGAGAGACTCCATGCATGAATGAAAACTCACAAGAAATCCTACATGCTTTGATGAAATACAAGTTAATACAACTTCAAACACCTACTAAACATTTTTTATAATAAGGGTTTGGAATACACACCTTTAAAGTTAAACTTGACTAGTTTAGGGAGGAAGAAGATGCCTTAAATTTTGATTTTTGTCCAATCAATAGCTTCAAGAAATTAGCTTCAAATTTCAAGGCCAATGTGTTGCTAAAGTCCTTTGACAAAATTTGAGAAAATATTCCCTTGAATCAGCCAAATAGTCCTCTAAAAATCAATCCTAAAAGCCTCCAATAGTAGCAACAAAATCCACCTCCCAAGAGCCCATAGTAACATTTAAGATAGTCCAAGAGATGGTTGAGAACAAGTAAGGAACAACCACTCTTCCTCTCCTCTTCTCAACTCCTCACCTCTAATTAGCATAGTCTTTCCTTGGCCAAAAGTGAAAATGAGAGCAAACACCCCTTCTATTTATAAGATGGAGTAGACCCTAAGGCTTGGGTAAAGTCTTGTGCACAAAAGCCTATACAATGGGTAAAAAACAGATAACCCATTCTTCAAGAATTCTTTTTTTATACATATCATCATTGCTACTTGGTTTGGACAAGTAAGCTCTCATGGGGGAGTGGACATGTGAAATTGAAAAGCCACAAAAGAGTCATATGGCCCCTATTAAATGAGTCCTTTATCCCCTTTTCCAGCCATTAATATGAAGTGGACAATTAGCATATAAATAAAATATATGTCATCATAAGCATGTCATAGAGCATACATCACCATTTCACATTGAATTTTCTTATGTCCCCACATTTTTGTCTTAATTTAAGACACTTTTTAGTTTATATGCTATGAGGGTTTCTAATTTATTTTTGGCCTTTTTTCTATTTTCCACATTTCCTATAATTTATCTAGTAAAAATCATTAATCCTAAACTTTTTTGTCCATTCAACACTTTACACATGTTGTGTCAGTCATAATGAGCATAAAGATGCGATAGCTGGCATGCTAGAAATTAATATTTTAATTGAATTGAGGAAAATAGGTCCAATTGGGTACTTTTCTAATTTTTTAGCATTGACATCTCGAAATCTAGGGCTTGAATTGAAGAAGTAATTGTAGATCTATAACCTAGGGTTAAAGATAAGTTAGTCCACCAAATTTGAGCATGATTCAACAATTTTGAATTTTGACATATATTAATTAACTAAATATTTAATAATTTAAAAATTCTAACTAAACATCTGTAATGCCCTACATTTGTACATGTGACCTTAGTACTCTATTAAATATTTAGAATTTAATTTCTTTTAAAGATTATATATATATATTTGTAGATGTGCCTAGTGCTTCTTGGTAATTTGAAGATCTTTGTTTGGGTGACATAAGCAAGATTACCATTTATTTCTAATTTTTGTCTATTATTTTTATTATTTTAAGCTTAAAGAATATCTATATTTTATTAATGAATGAACATTGAAAAATTTACCATTACTTTAAAATAATATTAGCAAATGGACGTGATATGAATTCATAGTTTATTTTGACGTTTAATTAGAATTTTAAAATTATGGAATATTTAATTAATCAAAATACGTCAAAATTTAGATATGTTGAATCGTGCTTAAATTTGGTGGATGAGCTTAGTTTTGCATCTAGAGTATAGATCTATAATTAGTTTTTCAATTCAAGCCCTAGATTTTGAGATTTTAATGTTAAATGATTAAAAAGTACCTGTTGGGACCATATTTTCCTTAATTCAATTGAAATATTAATGTCTAGGATGGTACTTATGGCATGTTTGTGCTTGTTATGACTAGCTCACCATGTGTAAAATATTGGATGGACAAAAAAGTTTACTATCAATGATTTTTAATAGATGAATTATAAGAAATGTGAAAAATAGATAAAAGGAGAAAAACAAATTAGAAACCCTTATAGCATATAATCTAAAAAGTGACTTAAAATAAGACAAAAAGGTGGATCCATGAGAAAATTCAATGTGGGATGGTGATGTATGCTTTATGACATGCTTATGATGACATCTATTTTATTGATATGCAAATTATCCACTTCAAATTAATGGTTGGAAAATGAACAAATGACTTATTTAATAAGAGCCATGTGAGTCTCTTGAGTATTGTCAATTTCACATGTCCACTCCTTCATAAGAGCTGGCTTGTCTAAGTTAAGTAGCAATGATGCCATGAATAATTTTTTTTTTTTGAAGAATGGAGTGTCTACTCATTCATTATGTAAACTTTTGTGCATAACTCTTTACCCAAGTCCTAGCCTCTCCTCCATCCCATAAATAGAGGGGGTATTTACTCTTATTTTTACTTTTGGCCAAGGAAGCAAAGACTATGCTAGTTGGAGGATGAGGAGTTGAGGAGAGGAGAGGGAGAGTAGTTGTTCCTTGCTTATTCTTTGCTTATTCTTAGCCATCTTCGGTTATCTTGAGTGTTCTTGTGGGCTCTTGGGAGGTTGATTTTGCTGCATTTTTGGAGGCTTTTTTGATTGATTTTTTGGTGACTATTTGGTTGACTTAAGGGACTATTTTCTTTGATTTTGTGAGGGTATTTTAGCAACATCTTGGACCTGCAATGTGAAGTTGATTTCTTGAGGCTATTGGCTAGATAACAATCCAACTTTGAGGTATCTTTTCCCTTCCCAAATTGGTCAAGTTCAACTTTAAAGGTGTGTATTTCAAACCCTTGCTATACAAAATTTTTAATAGGTATTTGAATTTGTATTAGCTTGGAAAAGTGAGGATTATTTCATGAGGGAATGTAGAATTTCTTGTGAGTTGTGAGTCATGCATGAAGTCCATCATGTGTCTTGGATTTGATTTTTGATATGTATGTTTTGGGCTTATGAGTTATCATTTTCTTGTATCATGTGCACTTGATATTTCATGTTTTTAGCATCATTTTTATTTTTATAAAATAAATACCATCCATCATTCTATCCAAGGATGGTGATCTCTTGTGTGGGCTACAAGGGCTTAGTCCTTAGAGATGCTTGATGGTGTTAGTTCCCATCATTTCATCCAACCTTAGTGTTCTTCTTGTATGAGCTACAAGATGTTGTAGGGTTAGAAAGACTTGGTGTATCACAACTATATGGCCAAAGGGTCCATTGAGGACTCATTTTAATATTAAAAACAAAGCTATGCATATTGAGGATTTTTGGTGTCTTTTGTTAACTACACATGTTCTGTTTTGGGTCAATTTTGAGGGGTTTCTAAGAGAGTTATCATTTCCTAAATCATTGTTAAATGGTCCTTTGTTCAAGCCTACATTTTCTCAATGTGAACACATGAGAGGTTTGAAAATTTATTAATGAAGATGTTAGAGTTTGGAACCATGTTAATCTATCATGGTGTTTAGGCATAATGTATATCAAATTTTATTGTTAGTCCTTTCCATATTGCACATGAGCATATGATATTTTTGTTTTTGCTCCATAGTATCAAAATTTTGATTCTTTAATAATGAGAGTATAGAGACTTCCATTTTTTTTCTTTTTGTTATTATCTAGAATTTACTATTTTCTAATTTCTCAGATATGGTAAAAATGGGATTGACAACAATCACATATAGAATTTGCCTTTATTTCTCTTTTTTCTTTTTCAAGAAAAGGAATTTATAAATTTTCTATTCTCTATGTTATCCTAAGAAAAAAAAGGATCCTTACTATTATTTTTATATTTTTTATGGTTGGTTATCTATTTCCTAAGATTATATCTCCTAATAGTGACATTATAGAGGCTAAAAGATACACTTGGTTGAGACGGAAAAAAATAAAAATAAAAAGATAACAAAACCTTGTCAAATCCCAACTCTTATGAGCTATGTGGATTATAATCTCATATTTATTTTTAGGCCCTCCATCTCTCCTAAATTCAGATTCGATTTCTAAGAATTCATGTCCTACTTTTAAAATTTCTTTGCCCAATTTTAGATGCTTGAAAATAGAGGAAAACATTGGCTAATTTTCCTATGAAAAAAAAGCATGACTATTGTAACTCTCTCCATTGTATGGTGTGAGCTAGTTAATTTAAAATACACTTGAGATGCATAGTTACCTCTTTCATTTATATGATGGGAATATTGCATCTTGGAAGCTTGAAAGTCTCCTTGGAGTAAGCCTTTCATTACATGAGTGTTTGTACATTTTGTCATAGTTAGATTTTCCTTTCATGAAAAGTGAATATTATTTATTTATTTTTGCTACAATGTGTTGGCCCCATTTATTTATCAGCAATTACATTGTTTTATTTATGCAAAGAAAAGAAAGAAAATATCTGTGCGATCATGTATGTTTATTTATTTTCTATAAAATTAACCTACATGAATTATGATTAGAAGTCCTTTGGGCCCTAGGATAAGAAATTCACATAAACTTATAGTTAGTAATTAGGTGGATGATGCTTTTGATTGGTGTGCATTATGTGAATCATGTAGTATTTTTAGGGCTCATTAACTAATCACTTTGATAATAATATATTCATTCCCATATCTTGAATGAATGGATTGCATTATTTATTTATTTTGCCTACACCCTACCCTAGATGTAGAGATAAGCACCACTATCCAACCCTACCTGTACATATGCTTCAGCTTAATATCCTGAGCGATCGGACCTAAGGGGGTTGGGTTGCACAATATTGGAATATTTTCAATGATGTAGGCACCATTTGTAAGTGTGTACTCATTGCACGTATGATCCTAAATTACCTATCTTGGGGGTATATTGAGGTGTAGTCCAAAAATGATGGATGAGCCAAGTCTTGTTTGTGTAGTTTAGAACTTGAAGATAACCCAACTTACAGCTAGATGGTGACTGGGTTCTTTGTGTTAGATGGCCTTCAATGTGGGAATGCAACACCACATTACATAAGCAAAGTTATTCAAACCTATACATTTTTTATTCTTAGCCACTGTTTAAAGCCTATCATAAATTAAATGATCTTGTATGACAAAAACATAGGGAAGGACTAGGAGTACATCCAAACACATTTATTGGTGTTGCTTGTAAAATAAAACTCAAAATGAGTGAGTCACACAAATATTTAATGTTTTCTAACTTCACAAGTAATGCAAAGTGTTAGCAATCACCTTGGTACTAAAGATAGATGATATGTAACTAGATGCATGAATCCTTAAGATTATGAAAAGTGGTAAGGTCTCATCCTATCAACAACTTGTTAAGTCTAATTAGAGAAGGAGGTACATAGACATTGTAATCATCCTATCATTAGTTGCTAATGTAAGCATAATCCCATGTTTTTAGAGGATTGGAAAAGAAAAAAAATGTATTGATTTTTGAAAGGTGATTATTAGGGGTCCTACAATGTCAAAACAAATCATGAATCTACATCATGTTAATTTTCTAATATTATTCTAAACTAATGCTAAACTTTTCAATGCATAGTCATTATATATATATATATATATATATAAAAACTTAAAATAAAAAAAAGATAAAAATTAGAATTAAATAGTAATTTTGCTTATGTCTCCCAAACAATGGTCTTCATATCAGTAAGAAGTATTAGGCACATCTACAAATATATATAAGCTTTAAAACAAATTAAAGTCTAAGTATTTAATAGAGTACTAAGGTCAGATGCACAAATGTGAGGCATTATACTAGGGCTATAATTCACTTTTATTACTAGTAGGACCCCCTAATAACCATACTTTGAAGATTAGTAATTTTTTTACTTTTCCAATTCTATTAAAACATGGGATTATACTTACATAGAAACTAATAAGGATGTGACTCATGATGATGGGTTGACTATAGGGCCTACATACCTCCTTCTCTCATTATACCTAACAAGTTGTTGATAGGATGAGACCTTGTCACTACTCATAATTCTAAGGATTGATGCATCTACTACATATCATCTAATTTTAGTAGCACTATGACATCTAAAAAAACTAGCATCACCTAGGGTGCTTGCTAACACTTCCCATCACTTGAAAAGCTAAAAAACATCAAACATTTGTGTGACTCACTTAATGACATTTGTGTGGTTGAATGTGCTCCTAGTCCTCCAGTATGTTTTTGTCATATAAGATCATTTAATCTATAATAGGCTTCAAACAATAGCTAGAAATAAAAAATGTATAGGTTTCCATAACTTTTCCTATGCAATATAGTTTTAGATTTCCACATTATTTTTGGCCTGCACCTCGATATACCCCCAAGATAAGTCATTAAGATTGTGTGTGAGTTGGATACACACTTATGAATGATGCTTGAATTATTAAAAATATTTGGATGTTGTGCAACTCAACCCCCTTAGGTCCAATGACTTAGGATATTAAGCCGAAGTAAGCATATGCACAAGTAGGGTTGGGTAGTGATGCTCATCTTCATATCTAGGGTCGTGTGTATGCAAAATAAATAAACAATGAAACCCATCCATTCAACATATGGGGATGAATATATTATTATTAAAATGATTAGTTAATGATCCCTAAAATTACTACATGCTTCACACATTATATGCTAATCAAAAGCATCATCCACCAAATTATAAATATGAGTTTAGGTGAATTACTTATCCTAGGGCTTAAAGGACTTCTAATCATAATTTACGTGGGTTAATTTTATGGAAAGAAAATAAACTTACATTATCACCCATATGTTTTCTTTTTGTTCTTTGCACAAATAAAATAATATAATTGTTGATAAATAAATGGATTTAGCATGTTGAAGCAAAAAAAAAAATAGTATTTACTTTGCATGAAAGGGAAATCTAATTAAGATAAAATGTACTAAACATTCATGTAATGAAATACTTACTCCAAGGAGACTTCCAAGCTTTCAATGTGCAATATTCTCATCATACAAATGAAAGAAGCAATTGTGCATCTCAAGTGTATTTTAAATGACATATAAGAACTAGATTTCATCATATAATGGAGAGAGTGACAATAGTTTGGGTTTTTTTTCATAGGAAAATTAGCCAATGTTTTTCTATATTTTTAAGCATCTAAAATTGGGCAAATAAAGTCTGAAAGTAGGGGCTAAGTTTTTTAGAAATCAAATCTATGTTTAGGGGAGATGGAGTGTCTAAAAATAAGATTGAAATTATGATCCACATAGTTCATGGGAGTTGGGATTTAACAATGTTTTATTTTTTTTTATTTTTTCATCACCCTAAGTATCTTTTAGGCTCTACAATATCTACAATTGGAAGATAGAACCTTGGGAAATAGATTACTAGTCAACAACAACAACAATAATAGTTCGTATTTTTCTTAATTTCTTAGTTTAAAATAGAGAATAAAAGTTCTCTAATTTTCTTTTTCTTAGAGAGAGGGGGGATAGAGAGAGAAGCAGATTCTATGTGTAATGGTTATGAATTTCATTTTTACCTATATCTAAGAAATAAAAAATAGTAATGCTAGACAATATCAAAAAGAAAAAAAATGGTAGTATCTATACTAGCATTGTTAAAGAATAAAAATTTTGATTTTATGTAGTAGAAAATAAACAAAATCCCATATGTTCATGTGCAATATGAAAAGCAACAATAACAATAAAATTGGATGTGCACCAAGCTTGAACATCATGATGGATTAACATGGTTCAAAACTTTAAAATCTTCATTAATAAGTTCTCTAGCCTCTCATGTTTTCACATTAAGGCAAATGTAGGCTTGAACAATGATTTGGGACATGGTAACTTCTTAAAAATCCCTAAAAACTAATCCAAAAAGGATCAACAACATTGAACATGTGCACTTAACAAAATACATCAAAAACCCTCAATATGCATTACTTTAGTTTTAATTTTAAAATGATTACTCAATGGATCCTTTGGCCATCCATTTGTGATACCCAATGTCTTTCCAACCCTACGACATCTTGTAGTCCAAAAAAGAAGTATACCAAGGTTGGATAAAATGGTGGGGGATTAACACCATTAAGCTCCTCTAAGAACTAAGCCCTTTTAGGCTGCACTAGCCTTGGATAGAATGATGGAGGACATTTATTTTATAAAAAACATGATCACAAAAACATGAAATACCTAGAGCACATGACATAAAAAAATGCTATAACTCATAAGCCCAAAACATGCATGCCAAAAATCATATCCAAGACATATGAGAGACTTCATGCATAATTCATTACTCCCAAGAAATTCCACATGTCCTTATGGAATAATGCTTACTTGTCCAAGATAATATACCTTGAAACACCTATTAAAAATTTTGTACAATAAAGGTTTGAAATGCACACATTAAAAGCTGAACTTGACAAATTTGGAAATGGAAAAGATGGCTCAAATATAGGTTTTTGTCTAGCCAATAGCCTCAAGAAATCAACATCAAACTACAAGTCTAAGGTGCTACTCAAATCCTCTCATAAAATTAGAAAAAATAGTCCTTTGAATTAGTCAACCAATTCCCAAAAAGTAGTTTAAAAATCCTTTGATAGCAATAAAAAAATAGACCTTTGAAAAGCTTAGAAGAATACTCAAGAGAGCCTGAGAGATGGCTAAGAACAAGCAAGGAACAGAAACTCTCCCTCTCCTCTTCTCAACTTCTCAACCCTCTAATGAGAATAGTCTCCTCTTCCTTGGAAGAAAGTGAGAGTGAGAGTAAACATCCCCTCTATTTATAGTATGGAGGAGATTCTAAGGCTTGGGTAGAGACTTATGCATAAGCTTTTACACAATGGGCAAAAAATAGATAACCCATTCTTTAAAAATTATTTTTTATTCATAGCATCATTGCTACTTGACTTGGTGTCACATCCCCATTCTTGAATGATGCTATTACATAATAAAGATTGTGTCTCTTCATAACTAATCTTGAGATTATTGTAACAAGACCTGAAGGGATAGTTGTAATTCATACATGAAAGGATGCATTGTAATAATAGGCATGTCTCTCAAGGTGACCTTTAAGGATTTGACCTAAGGCATTTATACTTTAGCATTAGAGGTCATATTAGCATGGAGTTGTGGAGGTAGTAAAGGCAAGTAACAAGTGCTAGGTGACGTAGGATAGGAGGAGGACTAGCCATTCCTTCTAGTTGGTTATAAGCCTAATTGTGGTGGCAGTGTTGGATTGCCTCTAAGGAATAGATGTTGAAGGAAGATAAGCCCAAGGAATACTCAAAGCATGATCCAGATACTCGATTCCACATTAATAAAGAATTTTTTTTCCTTTGCATTTTCCTATTATTTTGTTTACACCTAATATTGAATGTAACGTGTATTGGACATTTCCCATGTTATCTTATTTATGCATGATGTCTAATATAATGTATATTTGATGTTTTCCATGACATCTGAGGATGGGATGTCACATTTGATGTCAAAGAAGACCACAACTCAAGGGCCAATTAGAATCAAGGATCAACTACTATCTAGTGATAAACCATGGAGTCACAATCCAAGGAGAGATTATGCATGTAAGCCAGAAGATAATTTGCAGTGATCTCTTGGACAACTATGTATGAGCCATACATCTGAAAGAGACCAATGAATGCATATCATGTTCAAATAGTAAGATTCCTTTGTAGTAAGTTTTATGGATATTACACCTCAAAAAGGTACATCAACTATAAGAGAAATTAGTAAGACAAGTATACACTGGTCTAGGTAACTCTTACCCCATATTATAGTGTTGTTCAAATGTTAATTGATTAAGAATATTCTATGTTTGACTCAAAAGATTAGTAACCATGGCCTAAGTTGATCTTGTGTTATTTGGAACTTATTGTTTCTAAATATCTAACCCTTATAACTTGGCATTACTTATGTTACTTAAGACATATGCATTGGCAAATTTAAGGAAGGTATGATGAATCATCATTGTGTTGCATTGATGGCCCCTATTGACGTGGCTTGGTCGATTATGTGGTGTTGCCCCATTAACATAGCATTTTTTGCATCTACAAGTCCTTGCTGATGTAGAGCTATAATAAAATCTATAAATACACACTCACTAGCCTTGTTTATGGGGAGGTCTTGTCATAGTTGTAGCAAAGCTCTTACAGTTTTGTCATTTGAGAGTTAGAATATCTCTTTGAGTGTCCATAGTAGTAGTCAGAAAGTTAGAATATTTCTTTGAGTGCTCACAATAGGAGTCAGAAAGTATATAGATCTTTATTTGAGAACTGTTGTACCTAAACACACTAGTGTAAATGATAATAAAGATGAGCCTTTTGATCAAACCTTGCAGCACCTGGAATAGATTAATGATTCATTTATGAATTTTTTGTTTTCATTAATTATGCAATTAATTAAGTTAATTTATATTTCAAGTGATTAGCTAATTAATTAAGCTAAATAGATTAAACACATAAGTATGATCACTTTGAGTGTAAACATGTATTTTCTTGGTAATCCTATAGCATAGTGCTTCATAATCCCAGTAGTGGATACGTGGGTTAAGAACATGTATGGAAAGTGGGACTGGATGCTTGTGTTAGGACTAGTTAGTGATTAGTTAATTAGTTAACTTAAATTAGTCATTAAATTACTTCATTTCTCTATCTCAAGAACTAGGAACATAAAACATAAAATAATAAAAATCAGATGCCTTAATTACACTTAACCATACCTTCGTATATCACAAGTGTAATTGGAAAGACAACGAATGACTATTAGGGCAAAGTTGACTTCCTAGAAGACTAGTGTACCGAAAGACATAGAGTCTGTAGAATTCAATTGGATCATTCATAAATGCTTTGTGATTCATATGGTTGGACATAGGGGTACCTTGACCGCTGATCATTGGTGCTATTACCAAGGACTCTTTTTGTTAAAACATGCGCTATTTAGGTTTAGTGAACATCATTAACATTGTTGGATAAACTCTAAGGTCAAAATAATTTTCACAAATAATATAATCACATAAGCACATTGATATCTTATATGTATTGAAAAATCTCTTCTTCTCATAGGCATGATGATACTAAACTGTTAGTTCCTCAAGAATGCAAGGTGGTGTATACTCATCCACATGAGTATGTGCTTGATTTCGCCTTCATCCTACATTAGGATGAACAACTATGATGGTGTGATATGGAAGGTGACATTGTAATGCCTCTCAATCAATCTATGCTTGTGATACTACTTCAAACTCTTAGGAGGTTGGTCATCCATGATCTTTAAGAGGAGTACATTGTGCATGGTTACAACTACTGGAACTATTGTCCCACTGAAACACAATGTAGGAGAGATTGATACTAGGAGAAGCACCATGAGTTTGTGAAGGGGAAATAGTTCACCAATCCCTTGTTCTTGCTTAACTAAGAAAACAATGAGGACCCTTCCTTTGGGGGGCTCTCAACATGAAGATTATCCACCCCTTGTTATTGGTGATGGGGGTGCAGCCCTGAATCTACACTCCACTATCAACAATCTAGGTTCTAGTGAGAATGGAAGTCAAGGTAGGGGCTCAAACAAGCATTAAGAATATAAGAAGCCTGACAAATGTGGTCATGATAACCAAAGAGGAATTGACAGACACCATGGTGGTGGTAGTCCTCCTCCCTCTTCACCCTCTTCATTTGCATCCTTTTCCTCCTCTTCTAGTTTTGAAAAATTCCATAGAAAGAACAACCATGATGGAGGTGAACAATGGGACAACAATGATGATTGCTAGGTGCACCATGACTAAAGGGGTAGTAGAGGACATCATCAATGTCATTGAAATAATGATGCTGATGAGCCTTTGTCGATGACTTGAAGCATGTTAAATATTGTAGAGGTTATAAAAATTCCAACTAGGCATGTGAAAGATAGTTGGATCATATGACTTGATATAAATAATATTTCCAAATTTGAGGGGGAATATAATTATGATCCATAGACACATCTTCAAGCTTTTCATGATGCCTGTGCATTACAACAAATTGAAAATGATTGGTAGAAACTAAAGCTATTTCCTAGGACACTCATCCAAGAAGCAAAAAGTTGGTACTAGTCCTTGGAGCTAGAATCCATTCGCAAGTGGAGTACAATGCTAGAGCTATATAATGATAGGTATTAGATGTACTCCATAGTGTCTAATCTAAGAAGAAAGATCCAAGGATGGAAGCAAGGAAACCATGAATCCTTGAACATTACCGTGGGAAAATACTATTCTCTCATACACTGATGCCCTGGCCATGGTTATTCTTAGTGGAAACAACTTCATCATATCATAGATAGACTTAGATTAGAAACAAGGATAACTCTTGTGGTCTATGCCCAAGGGAGACTATTAGAACTTAGAGCCCATCAGATTCAAAGACTAATTGAGTAGGTAGTAAAAGAAGAAGGAGAGTTGAGAAAATGTAAAAGTATAGAGGAATACAATAGGGATCCTTCCATTAGAAAGAGCGAAGTCTAATTTTGTGACAATGAGGAAGAATCACCACTCGATGAAGTGGTAAAAAAGAAGCCCTTATACATCCAAAAATCTATGTCTAGAATTGCAGCCAAGATGGATAAAATGTGGGATTTTTTAGATGAAAAATTCCAAACTACTCTAAAAATTACGTAAGAATTAAGAGAGAACAATAGTGATCATAATTGCAGGAGGTGAAAAGAAGCTAAGCTTGCCTACCAAAGGGGTAAGGACAAGATTTTTGCAGTAGATAAAGTTGTAGAAACTGAATCAGATAATGATGGTGGATGTGACATATACCAATACAAATATCCTAAGGGATGTTGCCCCATCATGTCACACTTACATGAGTCTAGGATGTATGCTCTGAATCCATGACTAGAAAAAATGCAAACACCTAGAAGACTACCTTATCCTCAAGGTAATTCTAGGTAGTTTCATTAGTAACAATAATATTATCCAAGTGGAACTCCATCACAACTGTATGAGTAATATCAATAGTGGCACCAGCCATAGTCATGGGGGATGTCACCACCAAGGTAGCAATACCCTTACAGGCAAGTAGATCTATATAGGTATTACATTTAGCAACCCATGTCTCCATGTGACTCTTTCAATCATGTCTCTCCTTTTCAACATCACTACCACCCTCTTGAATACTATAGAGCTCATTCTCCATATTTCAAGAGGGATGCCACATTTTATTCCTATCCCTATCCTATTTCTAAATATGTTCCTCCACCCTCAATGTAACTACCGCTTGCTTCATCCATGCAGGATGAACTTCTAGCCTAGTCATAGCAATGCAATGCTACTAGGGCCATCAATCTATAATTGATTAATCAACTAAGGGGTTCAAAATCTCATGCTCATAAAAGACCATTCTTCTAAATTAACAACCCTACTAAGCCCTCACAAACTTAGGAGACTGGTCACCCTGCTCTTGCTTCATCCTCTACAAACCATTCCATTAGGTTCCCTTCAAATCAAATGCCATCCAAAATCCATGCTATTATGCTCAACCATGTTGTATATGATTGGATTTTGGCTGACAACCTTCCCAAGAAATTAGTCGATCATGGTAGTCACTTTATCTATTTATAGCTTGTTGGGAATGAACTAGGTAAAACTCTTCTTGATTCTGGTTTCGATGTGAAATTGATATCTCATGAGATGTATACTACCTGGAACCTTTTTCCTCTTAAGAGAAAAATATGAGGTTCGAATTGATAGAATAGTCCATCACTGTTCCATTGGGATTGGTTGAAGACATTGTTACCATTAATTATAGGTGGTCTTATCCTACCGATTTTATAGTAATAAAGGTTGAGACTGTAAGGGGGACTTCCCAATCATTATGGGAAGGGCATGGTTAAGCACTGTTGATGCAAGAAAGGAACCATAGATCTTTTCTTAGTAATATATAAAGAAAATGCATTTGGAAAGATCGAGAAGAGATGAGTTCCATGCATCATGTATAGTGATATAGGGTGCA
The DNA here is from genome assembly GCA_015680685.1 of Gnetum montanum. Lineage (NCBI taxonomy): Eukaryota > Viridiplantae > Streptophyta > Gnetopsida > Gnetales > Gnetaceae > Gnetum > Gnetum montanum. The sequence goes on along the minus strand of MNCI01018030.1, from coordinate 84,008 downwards.
ACTGCATATAGAAACTCTAGTATGTGAAATGAGAATCTATTTTTGCATGTAAGTAGTGTGAACATGAGGTAGATATTCAAAGGTTTTTGTATGTAGTAGCCAAAAATAATAGAACACCTAGTGGTTGATCATTGATTCTAACAGCAACACAATGTGCATGGAACCTACTGAGAGCTTAACATGCACTTATGTCACATGCATGGATAAACTAGAGTAAGTTCATTACCAACGTTTTGATGATGAAAGAACTAATACCAATTGGGAAGAGTTAGAGATCCTTGAGAATTTTAAATAATAGCCCATATAGTTGAAAACTCTACCCACCAACCTAGAATATGCATTCCTAAAAAATGGCAAGCCAATCATACTCAATGCCCAAATTACTCCTATTGAAAATGGCCAACAAATGGCCAACAACCTTTGCTTGGTCATATCTTGCACTCACTAGAATTGATCCATGGATATGCCAACACCACATTTACACTAATCCATCCATGAAGCCAAGGAGGCAACCACAATGGTGGTTGAACTCAAAATTGAAGAAAATTGTCAAAGAGGAGACTGAGAAACTCCTTAAGGTAGGGTTCATCTGTTCCATTGCAAATAGTAAGTGGGTTAACCCACTTGTGATAGTGCCAAAGAGAGATGGAAAATGATGGATTTATATTAACTTTAGGCTATTAAACATGGAAACATTCAAAGATCATTTTTTGTTGGCATTCATTGATCAAGTGTTGGACACCATATATGGGAATTGCTAGTACAGTTTTCTAAATGGTTATAGTGGATATAACCAAATCTAGATTGCACCAAAAGATCAAGACAAAAAAACATTCACAAGTCCTTGGGGGATCTTTTCATATTGCAAGATGCCTTTTGGTCTATGCAATGCTCCTACCACTTTCCAACGTCTAGTCTTAAGCATCTTTCAGTAGCAAATAGGTAGCGGAGTGGAATTCTTCATGGATGGCTTTTTCACTTATGGTGCTACATTTGAGTAAGCCTTGGACCACCTTGATCAAGTACTAAAAAGATGCATGGAAACAAATCTGTGGCTCAATTTGCAAAAGAGCCATCTCATGGTCCAAGAGGGCATTGTATTGGGGTATTGAATTTCACAAGAAGGGATCAAGGTAGACCCCAAAAATATAAGGATCATCTAAGGAATCACCTACCAACTAGAAACTATCAAAGATGTTCAATGATTCCTTGGACACACTAGCTAGTATTAGTGATTCATAGAGAATTTCTCTAAGATCATAAAATCATTGGTCAATCTAATAAAGAAAGACGCTTCTTTCATCTAGACCAAGGAATGTGAAAATTCATTACAGAGCCTCAAATAGAAGCTCATGGAGACTTCAATTCTACAAGCACCTAACTAGTCTAGACCATTCCATATCATGATGGATGTATCTAACTATGCCTCGGGAGCCATGCTTACATAGTTTGATGATAATAAACATCCATATTGCATCCACTATGCAAGTTGAAGCATTATGGATGCACAATTGAATTACACCACCATGGAGAAAGAATTGATGGTAGTGGTGTATGCTCTAGACAATTTTAGGAAATATGTGCTTGGATATGAAGTATTTATGCACATTGATCACAATGCCATCTGCTTCCTCATGAACAAGCCAATGATGAGTCCTTATGTTATGTTATATGGTGGTTGGTGATCTTGCAAGAATTCGATCTTACAATGGTAGATCAAAAGAGGATTGAGAATGTGGTCATCAATCACTTGTCTTAGTTATGATGGAATAACAAAAGGAGGAAAGCCCACTATCTGAGTTTAGGTACTATGTACTTGGATATAAAGTGTTTGTGCACACTATTTAGAGTGCCATCTATTTCTCATGGACAAACCAATGGTGAGTCCCCATGTTATATGGTTGTTGGTGATCTTGTAGGAATTCAATCTTACAATGGTAGATCAAAAGGAAACTGAGAATGTGGTCATTGATCACTTATCTCGGTTACGATGGGATAACAAAGAGGAGGAAAGCCCACTATCTAATCTATTTTCTGATGAACTCCTCTTTGCTAGTGTAATAAAGGAACAAATGCCTATAGAAATGAAATGGTATGATGGCATCCTCACTTATCTTCTTAGTCAAAAGATGTCACAAGATCTAGATGATAGGAAGAAATAACAATTTCTTCATTTGGGTAAGCACTTCATGGAAATCAATAGACACCTTTACAAGGTGTGCACTGATGGCTTGGTTCACTAGCGTGTACCTAATGTAGATTAATTAAGCATTCTCTAGGATGCTCATGAGGGTCCTTATGTGGGTCACTATGCTGACCATAAAAATCTTGATGGTAGGGCACTACTGGCCCACAATTGTCAAGGATGCCCATCAATTTGTTTGATTTTGTGAGTGCTACCAATGAGATGGTGGGATGACTACATGAATGGAGGGTCCTCAATAGTGGATTCAACCACTAGAATCCTTTGACATATGAGGAATAGATTTCATGGGTGCCATCACACCCATGTCTAATGAGAAGGCATATATAATCATCACTGTTGACTACTATACCAAATGGGTAGAAGCAGTAGCCATCACTGACTATACATCATCAATTACTACTCTATTTGTACAAAAAAATGTTATGAATAGGTTTGGGGTGCCATGTGCACTAATGTCTGACAATGGAATCCATTTTACAGGTGTCACTTTTTGAAAACTCATGAAATGCTTGGGGGTTGAACATAAATTAATAACACCCTATCATCCTTGAGCCAATAGTCAAGTAGAGGTAACTAATAGGGAGATCACAAAGATTCTAACAAGAACTATTAGCAAATATAGGAGAGACTAGAGCAAAAAACTCAATGATGTCCTTTAGGCCTACCACTCAACATGGAAACTCCCTATTGGCTACTCTCCCTATGAGTTAGTGTATGGAAAACTTTTAATGCTTTCAATTCAATTTAAGTTTCGTACAGTCTCAATAGTCTATGACCTGGATCTTGACCTAAGTTTGACACAAAAATAAAGACTGATCAACCTAAATTTGCTAGACAAAAATCAATTAGTGGCCCTTTCTTTAAATGAAGTGCATAAGACATTCAACAAACAATGTCATGATCTTAGAATATGAAAAGTATAATTTCAACAAAGAGATAAGGTTCTCTATTAGAATCCCACACACGTACCTCAAAAAAAAAAATTTCAAACATTGTGAGAAGGGCCTTATATAATTGATGAAACCTTTCCTTCTAGAGCCATGATCATATACAAACTTGAAAGCCCAAACAAAAAGCAACTGGTCAACATCCAATAGATAAAGCTTTTCCACAAGCCAAAGTAAGCTAGTGCAACAAATATCTCAATGGATGGGCAACCATGCTTAATTTTTTAGATTTCCTCCTTCCAACTCAGTTGTGTGGGAGATGGCCATCCATGCTAATCATATATGTGGTTCCTCTATTTTTCTATTTTTTTTACACAATTTTTTCTTTACAAGTTGTTTATTTTACACCTTTTTGATTTTTAAATTTTTTTTCCTATTTTTACACCATCGTTAGTACATTTAAATTGTTCTTGAATATTTTACACTTTCTTATATATTTTGCTTTATTTTATTGTGATTTTATAATTTTTGTTAATGAAAGTGCTTTGTGCCAACAAGACACGGTGGTGTTGTTGCTATTACTAATGGTGGTTTGTGCTTAATGTTTTGTTTACTAATGTTTGGTTTCTATTCTAAATTTTTGTACTGATGGCTAAGACATGGTTTTTTTTTTCATGGAATAGGTAGTGAGTCCATGATATCCAACCATCCAAAAACACTATGATTTTCTTTGTTTTGAAAGTTTCTAGAATTGGGAAGGATTCAAAGGTTTGCATAGGGTGTGACTTCAAGGAAACTTAATACTCTTTGTACTCTTCTACTTGCTCGGGTACATGAGTGTTTTCATAGACTTCTAACCATTTTGTGCTAATTAATAACAAGAAGTTGAATAAAGTGTTTGCATGGTGTGGTTCCCATCCAAAAAAAAAAAAAAAACACAAAAAAACATGATGGGAATTCAAATCATACNGAATGTATCATCACTCCCCCCTTGACCAATAAAAAGGAAGCTCTGTCTTTGCATGGTGTGGTTCCCATCCAAAAAAAAAAAAAAAAACACAAAAAAAACATGATGGGAATTCAAATCATACCCCTTAGAAAAATAAACATGCTACAAGCACTGGTTATGAGACTAGAAAGACATGTTACTTATGCCTAAAGGTCCCCTCTAACTAAGGCCTTGTCTTATTTTCTACTTCTCTTTTCTTTTCTTTATGGAATGATGGTTGTTTTGTAGGAGTACTCTTTTGTCTTGAGGGGTTGGATTAGTCTTAGAGTGGCGATGTGAAGTCAATAAGAGTGGTTGGTTTTGGTTTGGGCTAAGGATGGATCTTCTTAGGTCATTTAAACACAAATCCATAAGGGAATTCTTATGACCTCAATTTGAAATTCCATTCCACCTCCATTATTCATCTATGCTACTTGTAACTCACCTTACCACTTGTGTCCATGTTCTTGATTTAGTGTCTTTGTTTAATGTACTTGAATTCTTTGGTAGAATATTCCAAGTTTTGGTCCTTAACTTTTGTTAACCATTAATCACCTATGGGGTCCATTGACTCCTTAGGTTGAGGTTATGGAAGGGAAAACCAGGCATGTGCCTGCTATGGGGAGGACCCACTTGTATATCTCTTGGTTGGGTTCGTTAAGCACCTTATCCTTAGACATACTTGCAATCAGAATCTTTCATACACCCATCTTCTACATCCAACCATGTTCTTCTTTACATATTTTGTTCAATATACATATTATCCATCAAATTTTTGAATTTTTGAGCTTTCAAAGATCCTCTTCAATGATTTCATCATATTCTTGGCTTTTCTAGAACTCCATGGACTTCAAATTCATTCAAAAATTCTTTGTATTTCTCAAGATATTCACATTTGAAAAATTTTGCGTATAGAACTTGTAAAAAAGACCTTGTCAATGGAGCCCATACATATACAAGGCCCTGTATACATAGCCTTATCAATGTAGTGCAAAAATGGTATAAATATGTATAACCCCTTAGAAATTTTCACATTTTCTCACAGACACCAAGGAAGTTTTCCAAATTTTTAGAGCCTAGAACCTTTTAGAGCCCATAACTTCCTAACCATTTATCCAAATCACTTTGTTCTTCAACCTTGTAGCTATCAAAGGTAAGCTCTTAGTTGTGGGGGCCACAAATGTGCCATTTTTAATAGAAAATTTTTTGCCATTTTCTAACTCCCACAAAGGTTTAACTAAGAAATGAACATTTAAACACCAAATTATAGAAGTTAAACTCTTCCAATGAGCTTTGGTGACACTTATAATAAAAATTACTTAATAAAATAAGAATAAAATAATGAATCTTCCATGGTCCAACCTTAGCTAAGTGTAACTAACTAATGAGATAAGGTATTCAAATATTCAAAGTTACACATTATATTTACTAATTCATGGATGTGTTGTGATAGTAGATGGCACCAAAAGGAAAACACATGTAGGAAGGGGCCAAGAACAAGCCCAAGAAGAACCACTTACAACCCATGCCACAAGTCCTCTTAAGGAAGAGGCCAAGGTGGAATCTATTCATTAGACTTTAGAACCAATAGTAGCAACAGAACATTCTCATCGGGATGAGGCACCAACTCAGAAGGAAAACCTTGAGGTAACCTTGATAGAAGCCTTCTTGAATCAAATCAGATCAAGGGAAGTCCAAAAAATAGTGCTCTAGGAGTTAAAATTTGGCTCTGTCCTAGAGCAAGAATCTAAAGAAGTATAGGACCAACTAAGAACCTCTCCTATGTGGCCAAGTATCACTTCCACAAGGGAGTGGTACATGGGAGAAACATTATTATTTTGCAACAATAGGCAAGGTAGTTCAATAGTCAAAATCAAGGACATCTCAGTGTTCTACTCAATGTAGGCCATTGTTGAAGTGTTTGGGTTGCTAGAAATTTGGGCAAATCTCGTTAAGATTCTGACGCAAGTAGACTTCAACATCAAAAAGGAATCGGTTTGATAATGCTATGGTTTTGACTACAAGGAGTTAGGTGCACTCACACTAATAAAAAGAATCCACTCCAAGATTGTGACCTTCCACCTAAAACCCACAGTGAGGCCCAACAAGATCACTACCTTTTTCTACCCTTGCATGCACTGCTTTGAGTGGGAGATTCCTTATCAACCTTCCATAGCTAATATATCTGGATATGGATAAGTGATTCAAAGAGAATTAATGTGGAAGGAATGCACTTCCCTTTCCATGCCTCATCAGAAAACTCTATTGGAGGGGAGGAATAGTCTATTATACAAATGATGTTGTCAAGCATACTTTGATCACTAATTGGGCAAAGATGATGAAAGATAAAATGCCTACAATAATCATTCAAGAAAAGAAGTAGTAGCCACCACCTCCACATGCCACTCAAAAAACTATGTCAGACGTTGCTGCAATAGCCCAATGGTTGCACAAAGGTCGAGAATGACTCTTGAGCAAACAAGAGCAACAAGTAGGCACAAGTGGTAGGGACCCATCTATGTACTGGCTAGTAATTATTTTCCTAAATGAGGTGGCTTGAAGAGTCATCATGATGGAAGGATGTGGATCTATTTTCTTGGCCCAATGAACATAATTGTCTAGAAGGTTGAGTCTTAGTGTTAGAGAGGTCATGGTATCTATCACAAAATAGTAGCCACTCCTAGAAATTTTTGGAAACACTATGACCTTCTTGGTATGCTTGGAGGAAGGTGAGGAGGAAATAGTGTTGGTGATGTAGCACTAAGAATAGGAGATAGTAGTAGAGGTGGTTGTTGATAGAATTGCTAAAACACTCAATGCACCTGTGACATTTGTACTAGACATCACTACACTCAAAGATGTGTAGATGTTTGTAGAGACCATAAGTGGTAGATTAAGTAGAGCACAACATGAAGAACTACTAGATCGATTGCTAGGAACCAAACAACTACTTCTGGATGTCTTTGATCTTTTGGATAGTATTACTGCAATCTAGTCAGAGCTGCTAGAGGTAAGGGGAAAAACATTATCTTGAAAGGGTAACTCAAAATAGTCAAGGAGCTGAATGAACACTTGACTACTAAATTTACTAAATTAAGAGCTAAACTTGCTAACCCTACATTTCTCAACCTAGCATTGACAAGAGATGAAGCTCTTGAGTAGCTTCACACCAGACTGAAAGGGGTTGAGGGTGTAATGGAGACGACGGTGTTCCATCGATCCTTGGTAGAGGCTACCTAGCACAAAATTCAGAAGGCCTTGGATCTAACCCACTAGGAGAATGTGCAATTGACCATAGAGAACAATGACTTGTGAAATGTTGATGAGCATAAACAATAGTTGACTGACTTTATCTATCAATAGTAGGAGCAACTAGCTAGAGTAAACATAGGGCTAAGAAGATTGGTAGTTGAAAATAGAAACCTCACCATGAAGGAGGTTTGGTCCCTTTGTCAAAAGACTACAATTGAAGTAGCCACCTAGAAATTAGAGGGCTCTCAAATTTGAGAGAGTCAAGGATCATTATAGAGATCAAGTTAGTGTACATAAAAAAGTTAATGAAAAGCACATCTAGTTGATGAAGGAAAAAGTAAATGAAACCCTCTAGCAACTCCAGCAAGGAAGAGAAATTTGGAAACTTATCATTAATGGGATAGATGACTAAAATCATGTGGAAATCTAGATAAAGGAGTTGTCGATTTAAGAGATGAAAGAATACATGGAGCTTACCAATCTCCAATACACAAATCTAGCTCTATTGACTACTGGATGGCCATAGTTAAAAATAGAGAAGTAAGTGGCCAGCTCATACTTATTGTATGAGGCCAAATTTAGGCACCACAAGGACACCAACAAAAGATTACAGTGGAAAACATGGAACTCAAGATTGTCAAGGGAAAATAAACTAATTAGAGATATATGACTAAGAACTGAGCTAAACAAATGAATGACTATAGGAGCTGCAAAACATAGTTAGGGCGTTCAATGTTGAATGCAAATAATTCATTGCTTGGTTTGTCAATATTAAAGAGTTGTTCCTAGTAATTCCCTATTTGTGGGATATCCCAATTCCAACACACATTGGAAGTGCTGCGTGGATTGTGAGTGATCCCTAGTGTAAGGATGAGAGGATGAAAGCATTACAGGATACCTTTCACCTTTCACTAGAGGTAGCAGCCATGGTAGGATAGCCACAGCTACCTCAACCACCACACATACCTTTCACCTTTCACTAGAGGTAGCAGCCATAGTAGGATAGCCACAACTACCTCAACCACCAAACATGCTCAAAGTTGATGAAGGTCCTTTAGAACCTCAAGAACCTTCACTACCTAGGACTATCTGATCTTCTCAACCACCTTCATGCCATCAGAGGATGTGCTATCTATTTTGAGTAGTCATGTCATGGTGTTCAATTTTGTGTCATGAACACCAAAATTTATGTAATGTTGTTTATTTGTACACATGGGAACTTAGCTTTGTCATGTTAGTTTGTTATGTTAATAATTAGTCAATAATCCGATACCTCCCCAATTTTTTAAAGGAACTCAAGGATGAGTTTTCATTCAGTCATGAGGATATGATGAATTGTCATTATGTAACATTGATGAACCCTCATTGCTGTGGCTTTATCGATAGGGCCCCATTGATATGGTCCTATCTACATGGTGTTACCCCGTCAATGGTGCCACATCAATGTAGCATTTATTACATCTACAGGGCTTCATCAACTTCGAGTTGTAATAAAATCTATAAATACATGATCAACAGTCATGTTTATGGGGAGGTCTTGTCATAGTTGTAGTAGAGCTCTTGTAGTTGTGTCATTTGAGAGTTCAAATATTTCATTGAGTGCCTACAGCAAGAGTCAGAAAGTGTACAGATCTTTATTTGAGCACTATTGTACCTGAACACACTAGTGTGAATGATAATAAAGATGAGCCTTTTGACCAAACCTTGTAGCACTTGGAATAGATTAATGATTCATTTATGCATTTATTGGTTTCATTAATTATGCAATTCATTAAGCTAAATTAGACTTCAAGTGATTAGTTAATTAATTAAGCTAAATAGATTAAACACATAAGTATGAATGGTTTGAGCATAAACATGTATTCACTTGGTAATCCCAACAAGGTTATTAATAGGTTTACCTAGTAGCATAGCACTTGGTAATCCCAGTAGTGGATACATGGGTTCAGGACATGTATGGAAAGTGGGAGCATATCCTTGTGTTAGGACTAGTTAAAGATTAGTTAATTAGTTAACTTAAATTAGTTATTAAATTACTTCATTTCTTTATTTCAAGCACCAAGAACATAAAACATAAAATAATAAAAAACAAGTGCCTTGATTACACTTAACCATACCTTTGTACATCACAAGTGTAATTGGGAAGACACTGAATGACTATTAGGGCAAAGTTCACTTCCTAGAAGACTAGTGTACAAGAAGACATAGAGTCTACCAAATTCAACCAAATCACACATGAACATTTCATGATTTGTATGGTTGGGGATAGTGGTATCTCAACCACTTATCAAGGTGCATTGTTAGGTTTAAAGGATTCAACCTAGCCATAAGAATGTCCCATCCTACCCAACCAGTAATGGTTATTGCCATGAGATTCATAGGAAAACCAATACTTGATGGGTAATGTTATGATGTCTTACTTTGCTAACTCTCTTCTCAGTATTTCATTAGGGTATAACCATGATTTAATAAAAATAGCTTACATCATACTTGTCAAGTTATAAGGTAAAAGTATTATATTCTTGTCAAGGGTTGGTATATCATTTACAATCAAGTCCCAAATCATCTATAAGTCATCATGTCATCCATACATCAACCTAGTAATGTCATTTGGATAAAATAAAATATTGTGGTCACTTCAAATCCTAATAATTAAACTTAGTTTTAGGATCCTAGTAATTTCATACACCTAGTAATTTCATATGATTAGGATATTGGAAATATGTAGCACTTCTTGATATGATTCCAATGGTACAAATTTCATCCTAATCAAACTTACAGTTTGGGAGATATTACTATTTAAAGCTTTTTGTTATGCATGCTAAAATAATGATAAATTAATTAATTAAATAACTAATTAATATCACACACACACACACACACACATGCATGTGTGTGTGTGTGTAAAAGTTAAGATTTTAGGGTCAGGAATCAAACTCAAAACTTTTCCTTACCCAAGTTGAATCTTACTTTATCATCTATAAAAGCATCATGTTAGCCAATGAGGGAGGGTGAAATAAAATAATAAAAAAAATTAAAAAAAACCTTAATATCAAAATTTGATATAACTTAACTTTTCCAAACTAAAATTTTAAGATATAACTAGTTACCCACTAGACTAAGTTTGCTAATCATTAATAAGTGTACATAATTATATATATATATATATAATCATATTGATTAAAAATAATAAATAATTAAATTAATATTTTTAAAAATATATTTAGATTAAAAATTAAAAATTAAAAAATATTTTAGGCTACATGGCTTTGCAAGGGCCTGCGTAGCCCTAGTGCAACCCCTTACAAGGTCACGTAGCCTACAATAGGCTACACAGTGTAGGAACAACCCCAGGGGATGCACCTTGTCTACCTGCCATGCCTCACCCATTACACCTACCTCACCACCACCCCCATAGCCTTACTGTAGCTACCAAAAAAAACCGTCACCCACATCATCCCTTACCCATAGGTCACTACCTTGCTTGCCACATCACTCCACCTAGCTTTTCTTACCATCCTGTATGTAGCCACACCTCACTACTTGTCACTTTTCTATTACACTCGTGCCTACTACCATGCCTCATCCCCATTGCGCCATTCATATTACATCACTTTTTCATGTCATCTTTTATTACCCATCTTCATAGTGTCACCTCATTTGTTCCATGATCCTACTATGAAATGAAACCCTTTTCACTATTGCACCACCTTTCTCTTCCTATTGTTACCTCTTTGCCTACCCCCACCTCTACAAAAACCCTTATCTATTCACTATTTTCCACAAATTTTCCCACCTTCCTACACATCATTTTTACCACTACCTTCACCTCCACCACTATTGAAAAATCCACTAAGATATTCAGTAGCTCATGATGTTCATAGATACCATCAATGCTGAGAAAACCTACCTTCCTTAGTAACTGTTGATGTCGTGAAAGCCTACCTCCTCTAGTAGCTTGTGAACACCATTGGTGTCAAAAAAAATTGCCTTCTTTGATAGTCCATGAATACCACTAGCCTTAAAAAAACCTGCCTCCTTTGATGACTATGAACATCAACGACATTGAGAAAACCTACCTCCTATAGCAACCTACAAATATTGTTGTTGCCAAGAATACTTGCCTTCCCTAGTAGCTTACGAACATCAGTGGTGTCAAGAAAACCTACTTGCTTTAGTAGTTTTGGAAATTGAAAGTTTATCATTAGTTGATGAGAAATTTTCCAATAATTGATAGAAATTTTCAAAACTGTCAAGTAGTAGAAAAATTTAAATTGGACATTTAGGTGGGAAAATTTTAAATATTTAAAAGAGATAAAATTTAACAATCAATTCAAATTGACATTTTGGTAGCAAGTGAGATTAAAATTTTGTAATTAGTGCTAAGATGGATAACCTCTTAGGAACTCTTGTTTTTCATGCCCAAAGTTTTGAAATTTATAAGCCATAAATTTTTATTCTAGAATTTTTTTCAACAAATGAAGAGTCATTTCCTATAGATTTCAACCTATCATATGCAATGGTGAACTCAAATTAGCCCTGTGGAGCTCAAAAATTTAGTTTTTTACTTCTTGCCCAACATGATGCCTTAAGATCTTCAAAGGCTCAATTTTAGCATAACTTGTGCACATGATATATGTTTCTAATATATAAGTAATTATTTTGAATATTTTTGAGTTTTCTAAACTCAATTATGAGGTTAGATTCATCATCTAAGTAAAATGCCATGATATCTTAAATTGTGCCTGAAGAGGTCACAACTTAGATTAACTAACCATGCATAACAAATCTAACCTCTTGGATCATCTTGGGCCTTAGGATTAGACACTTAGCATATGCTAATAGTTAGTTTTAGGTTACTAACCCCTAGTGTATTAATAGTTACACTGTTGGAGTTAGTGTTCTAAGGGAGGTGGAAAGGTTATTGAGAGTCTAGGTAATATAGCTAGTTATTACTAATTCAAAATTAGTTGAAGCATTAGTTGGTGAACCAGAATAATCATGAAGTTATTTATGACTAGGTGAAATATCTAAACCATTCAAAGCATTCAAAGAATTCATATTGAACATCATGAAAAATCATAATCTTCTCCCAACAAAGTGTATGATATCCATGATAAGAAGTAACTTAGGAGAGAATCCAAGAATAAAAATGAAATTCTCAGCCAATGAAAAAAAACATTCGATATGTTCACCATGGACTTTGGATTGGCATAAATATTGATACTCATGCATCTTAGTAGAATTACAAGATTTGGATATTGATGTCTTGTGTTTACAAGAAGTCTTACCATGAGATTTCCTTTACCAAATCTAATTAGATTTGGTACAAAGGTTTGAATGAAAATTAGAAGATATGATCTTTGAAATATTAGAACTTTAAATAATGGGTAAGAAAGAATGGTCAAGATCTCAAAAAATCCACATAGCATTAACATTGATATTAAATTCTAGTTATCAAGAAGATGTATATTTATGATCAACACATTTAATTATCAAATCAACATTTTTAGATATAAATTCAACATCTTTCATCCTTTGTGGGGATTTTAATGCAAAAGATGGATTTAGTGTTTATCAATTCTTAAAATATGAATGTGTAAACAAATACTTGGAAGATGAACCTAATTTGAAAAAGATGTTCCCATTGATTCAAGGTGTAATTCCATTGGCTAGTGCATATTCCACTTATTATGAAACTTCAACAGACAAGTCAAATCCCATAATTCAAGATTAGATGATGTTCATGAACAATACTCATCAAGAACCATAGTTTACCAATTACACTACCATGATTAACAAAGATAGTTCAACATCATTATTCATTGAGGCCCTAGACTATATTTGGTAGGATGCTTGATTTTTCCAAGTTACTAAGTTTCTAGACTTAATTCCTTATGAAGAAGTTGAGAAGAAGCAAGATCAAGCCCTATCATCCCAAATAAGATCATCTAATCATATACCCCTTATAGAAATAAGTATAATCACTTCCATTAATTCCTAAGGTTGATCAAGATAATGGAGTATCTTAACTTTACTTTTATTTATGTTTTTCATTATTTTCTTCATTGTTTAGTTTATATGTTAATTTGATAAGTAAAATATCTAGGGTAATATAAGTTTGGAATAAGGATTTATCCAACATTCACTTGGGTAATTAGATATGAATTGTACCTTGTGTGACCTTGGTTAGGACTTATGATTGGTGGTTAGTGGGTCTTTAATTCACTTCTTGTCATTATCTTAGAGAATAAGGGAAGTATTGATAAAATAAGGCTTAATTCCTATATATTATTTTTATCAATTTTATTTTGTTTGTAGAAAATGTAGGAGAATATTAAGGTATATAACTTCAAGTTCAAAGGATAAATCAAAGTATTAGAGCATAGGAACATAGAAAGAAGTACTGGAGCTAGAAAAAGACAATGAACATGAACTTGTTCAAAGACGAATGAAACTTAAGGGGGGTATACTTTCACGTCTCCATACATGAATGATGGCATTGCATAATGAAGATAATGTCTCTTAATAACTAATCTTAAGATTATTGTAATAAGACCTGAAAGGACATGTTGTAATAAAAGGCATGTCTTTCAAGGTGACCTTAGGAGGTTAAACCTAAGACATTTATACTCTGGCATAAGAGGTCGTATCAGCATGGAGTTGTAGATTCAATAAAGGTAAGTAACATATGCCAAGTGAAGCAATATTGGAAGAGGACTATCCATTGCTTTTGGCTAGTTGTAGGTCTAACCATGGTGGTAGTGCTAAATTGCCTCTAAGTGATAGATTTCGAAGGAAGATAACCCCAAGAAATACTTAGAGCATAACCCAAATACTATATTCCATATTCATAAAACATTCTTTTCTTTTTCCTTTTGCATTTTCATGTTATTTTCTTTACACCTAATATTGAATGTAACATATATTTGATGTTTTCCACAATATCTTCTTTACACATAATGTCTAATATGATGTATATTTGACATTTGCCACAACACTTAGGGATGGGATGTCACACTTAAATAAGCAAGATGTCATGAGGGAGTAAACATGTAAGGTTGAAAATACTTAAGAGAGTCACATGGCCCCTATCAAATGAGTTTTTTATCCCTTTTTCTAGCCATTAATATGAAGTAGAAAATTAGCATATAAATAAAATAGATCTCATCATAAGCATGTTATAGAGCATACATCACCATCCCACAGTCACTTTTCTTATGACCCCACCTTTTTGTCTTAATTTAAGTTACTTTTTAGTTTATATGTTATGAGGGTTTTTAATTTAATTTTGGCATTTTATCTATTTTTCACATTTCCTTTAATTTATCTAGAAAAAATCATTGATGCTACTCTTTTTGTCCATCCAACATTTTGCACATGCCAACTTCGTTGTAATGAGCATAAACATGCCATAGCAACCATGCTAGGAACTAATATTTTGATTGAATCAAGGAAAATAGGGTCCCATTGGGTACTATTTAATCATCTAACATTAAAATCTTAAAATGTAAAGCTAAAATTGAAAACTAATTGTATATCTATACTCTAGGTGTAAAACTAAGTTAGTCCACCAAATTTGAGCATGGTATGACAAATTTGAATTTTGATGTATTTTAATTAATTAAATATTTAATATTTTAAAAATTATAACTAAATGTTAAAATAAACCATGGATCCACATCACATTAATTTTCTAATGTATTATTGTAAAATAATTCTAAACTTTCCAATGCTCATTCATTAATTTTTTATACATAAAACTTAAAATAATGAAAAATTAGAAATAAATAGTAATATTTCTTATATCACCCAAAAAAAGTCCTTCATATTACTAAGAAGCATTAGGCATATCTAAAAATATATATAAGTGATGAGTGGTGAATACCCCTACGCTAAACCATACGAATCACTAAGTGTTCACGCACGATCTGGTCAAATTCTATGGACCCTTTGTCTTTTGATACACTAGCCTCTAGGAAGTAAACTTGTCCTAATAGTTATTTTTTGTCTTTCCAATTACACTTATGATATGAAAAGGTATGGTTAAGTGTAATTGAGGTGCATGATTTTTATTATTTTATGTTTTATGTTTTAGGTGCTTAAAATAAATGTTGAAAGGAATGAAGTAATTTAATTGCTAATTTAATCTAACTAACTTAGCAATGTTTAACTAATCTTAACATAAGCATCCAATCCCACTTTCCATGCACATCTTGAACACATATAATGCTCTTAGGATACCAAATGTTAAGCGTTACTGGGATTATCAAGTGTCATGCACATGCTTGAAGCTATCATACTTATATGCTTAATTAATTACTATTTAATTTAGCTTAATTACTTAAAGCATTAAAGGAAATTACATAAAGCATTGAATGTATGAATAAAATGTTTAATCTAGATAAAGTACTAAAAGGTTTATCAGAAAGCTCATCTTTATTGCTGCACACATTGCCATGCTCAGGTACAGTAGTGCTTGAATAAAGATCCATACACTCAGTGACTCCTACTGCAGGTACTAAGGAAAATATTCTAACTTTGTGGAAGAAAAACTACAAGAGCTCTGCTACACTATGATAAATATTGTCATAAACATGGTGGGTGAGTACGTGTTTATAGTTGAAAACAAACACTATGTCGACAGTGCCTAGTCAACAAGGCCCATTTGATGCAACCAATTTATGATTCATCATACCTCCATGTCTGAATGAAAAATCATCTTAAAGTTCTTTACAAATTTTGGAAGGTATGGAATTATTGATTGATGATAGACATACGATAAACAAAAATAAACACTAAGTGCCTAAGTGTACAGATATATGAGCATTACAAAATTTTCTGGTATTCAAGACTACAAAATTGAATGCCAAGGAAAAATTGACAAACACCATTCCTCTAATGGTATGAAGATAATGGAGAAGATTAAATGATCCCAAGCAGTGGAGGCTCTTGAGGTTTCAAAGGACCTTCTCCTACTTCAGGCACACATAGTGATTGAGGCTATTGTGGTTATCCTAATGTAGTTGTAAGTTTTGGCAAAAGATGGAAAGCATCCAACAATGCTTTCATCTTTTCCTCTTTACTCCTAGATCATGAACTATCCACATAGCTTCACTAATGTGGGCTGGAATGGACACATCCCAATGACAAGGCATTATTGGAAACAACCCCTTGATGTTAACAAACAAGGTAGTAAATTATTTGTGTTTGATGTTAAATGCCTTGATTACATTCCATAGTGCATGGTAATCATTCAATCTTCTAGCTAGGTTCTCAGTAGTTGATCTTTGATCAGTGAACCTTGCCTTGTGAACTTCAAGTTTAGTGTTTGTAGTCTTAAGATTTTTCTTGGTCTCCTTGTGGTGCCTAAAGTCTACCTTGTATAGCAAGTATGGGCTAGCCACCTACTTTTCTAAGTCTAATTGTGGCCATCTGACAATTATCATTGCTAGGTTTACATATTGGACATTGGTGAGCTCCATGTATTATGTCATCTCTTCAATCTAAAACTCCTTCATGCAAATCTATGCTTTTTTGTAGGTGTCTATCCCACCAATGATAGGTTTCCACACCTCTTTTCCTTACTGAACTTACTAAAGGATCTCATTTACTTTTGCCTTAGCCATCTAGATGTGTTTTTCATTAACTTCCTTTTGTAGGGAAACTTGATCTCAGTAGTGATTCTTGACTCTATCAAATTTTAGAGCCTCATTCTTCCAGGCAGCAATCTCAATTGTAGATTTTTGGTTTAAGGCACAGAATTCCTACATAGAGAAATTTCTATTTTCTACTATCAATTTCCTAAGCTTAGTATTTACCTTGGCTATCCACTCCTGCTATTGAATGGATGAATTCTTGCATCTTCTATTTTTTCACATCAACATTTTGCATGCAATGATTCTCTAAGGTCAACATCTTATTCTCTAGGCGCATATGGACTAAGTCCTTATGAACTAAATATGTCTTAGGCTTGGCCACAGATTGGTCAAAGATGATTTTCACCATCCCCATCTTAACCTATTTAAGTCTATCTTGAAGCTGTTAAAAAGCTTCATCTCTTGTCAGTGTAGGGTTGAGAAGCACAAGATTAGCAAGGCGGGCTCTTAATTCGACAACCTCCATGGCCAAGCATTGGTTTTGCACTTGAGCTATTTCAAGTTACCCTTCTAGAATGATCCATTTTCCTTTTGCTTCAAGTAGCTTCAACTTGATTATGGTGATGCTATTTAGAAAATCAAAGATATCTAGAATTAGTTGCTCAGTTCTCACCAGTTGATCCAAAAATTTCTCATGTTGGGCTACACTCAATCAACCACTGATAGTTCCTATGGACGTTTGCACATCTTTGAGTGCAAAATTGTTTGGTATAGATGTTGCATTTACATTTAGTACTTTGATAGCAACCACTTCCACTATAGTCTCTTGTCCTTGGTGCTACATCACCAAGATAGGTGCCACCTCATCCTCCTCTAAGTGCACCGAAAAGGTAGCAACATTCCTAGAGATTTTTGAAAATTTTTGTTATTATGAGAGAGACACCGTTACCTCTTGGGCACTAAGATTAGACCTCAATGGTAGTTGCATTCTTTGGAATGAGAATATTAGCCCACTTCCCTCCATTTGACTAATTGTTCTACCCACTTCGTTGAGGTGACTCATTGTGGGATGGTACATAGATGGTTCTCCACCACTTATTCCTACTTGTTGCTCTCACTCACGCAAGAGTTACTCTTGGATTTTGCGCAAGTGCTCAATGGATGCATGGGCCTTTCACATTATTTCTTGAGTGGGTGGTGGAGGTGGTGGTTGATGCTCCTCTTCTTTAAACATGGCAAGGATCTTATCTTTTATCATTTTAGACTAGGAGGCAATGGGAGTATGCCTAATTGTGTCATTTGCATAGTGAACTATCCCTACCATTTTATAGAGTTTCTAGATAAGGCATGGAAAGGGTAGGGTTTTCCTTCCATATTTATTTTTCTTAAAGCACTTCTCCATCTCTATATATATTAGCTATGGAATGTTAATAGGGAATTGCCTACTCACAGCGACACATGCATGGGCAGAGAAAATAGTCACCTTGCTAAGCCTCACTGTCAGATTGAGGTGATAAGTTAATATCTTAAAGTATATGCCATAATTTTGTGTGAGCATACTAAACTCCTTGTGGTCAACCCAATAACATCGCTAGGTCCACTCCCTTTTTGCCTCTAGGTATGGTTACATGGAGATCTCTACCAAATGGGTTCTAGAATCAAGTAGAGAAAGAGCTTGCATAATAGCTTCTACTAAGTAGGACATCTGAATGTTCTTAATTCTCATAGTGTCTCCTACCTTTTGGTTGTTTCAGAAGAGATATATCTCTCTCATGTACCACTACCCACTAGAAGTGATGATTGGCTACATGGAAGAGTTTTGCAACTACATCTTAAACTTCTAGTGAATCATGTTTTAAGAATGATCCAAAGTTTAGTTCTTGGAGAACTGAGTGTTGGCCAACATAAGGTTTGATTTTATCAAGGCAGGCTTGTGTTAATGTGACCTCAAGTTTTGGTACATGCCCTGGTGCCTCTCCTCTTTAAGATTGTCCTATTGCAGCCTCTTCTTTTGGAATATGTTAGATAGATTCCACTTTGGGCTTCTCCCAAAGGGGTCCCTTTGCATGAGTTTTTGTTGCCTACTCTTGGGCTTTTTTCTACTATTCCCTTTTAGCTTTGGGTCATTTGTCCCTTGGTTTTGATGGTCCTCCTTCCTATGGCTATTTTGGTCTTAGTGCCATCTATGATCACAACATGACCAAGGGTTAACATTTAATATCTAATTTGAAACAATTGGGATACCTTATCTCTTTGAAAAAGTTACACTTGGCTATGTTGTGATCATGACCAATTTGATGATTTTAATTATTATTTTAATATTAATAATTAATTTTAGGTTTACCAGAGCTTATTGGAAGGGTTAAACTCCCAAAAATTGATGGTTTAATATTATTCTATTCATTAATCCTTTGAGGAAGTTAGAAAAGTTGTGAAAAATTTCCTCTAGAAACCTTAAGGTTTGTAACCCCCATGACTAAGAGCTTACCTTCGGTAGCTATAGGATCAAAGAACGGAGTGATTTAGACAAACAATGTGAAAGTTATGGGCTTTAGAAGGTTTTGGGATCTAAATAATTGCAAAAAATCCCCTTCCATTTTGAAGCAATTAATAAAAAATTTCAAAGTGTTGGGCTGTATTTATATAATTTTTGGGTTGTGTTGAATGGACCCAATCAATAGGGCCAAGTCAACACAGTTGGCCATGTCAATTGGGCCTATTCGACATAGTTGTTAATCACCATTGACTTTGTTAAAAATAATAGAAAATAAGAAGTTTTTGCATGAAATTAGGATCAACTGGAAGCTTGAAAATCCATAAACATGATGACAATATTAGAAGAGGCTTTTGAAGTTCAGAAAATTGAGAAATGGTTGAAGAATGAGATTTGATGAAGAAAAATACCTTAAGGAGCACATAGTTGGATGCACAGTGGAGTGCATGAAAGATTTGATGGAATCAATGTCTAGGAGTAAGGAGCTGAACTAACCAAATGACAAGATATGCAAGTGGGTCCTCCCCATAGTGGTACATGCCCTTTTTTGCCCTTGCATAACCTCAAATAAGGAGTTTGTGGGTTCCATAGTTGATTGATGGTTACAAAAAGTTAAGGACCAAACCTGGAGAATCTATTTAAGAATTGTAATATGTCAAACTAAGACATTGGGTGAAAACATAGATAACTTGTAGTGCAGTAAGTTATGGAAGAATTGATGGATCATAGAGAGGGTGGAGTGGATTTCCCGATCTTGGTCACATGAAGTCCCTTGCGGAATTCATGGTTAAATGACCTGATAGAGTCCAACTTTAGTCCAAACCAAAAACAACCATGTTCAGTGACTTATTATTACCACTCTAAGACCAATCCTCCTCCTTGGGTACAAGAATGCTCCCGTAGACAACCTTCATTTCTTCTTTAAGAAGAAAAGAGAAGTAGGAAGTGAGAAAGAATGTTAGTTAAAAGGGACCTTCAGGCATGGGTAACATATCTTTCTAATCTCATAACTAGTTCTTGTAGCCCATTTATTTTGTCTAAGGGATGTGTTTTGAATTTTCATCATTGTTTTTTTTGGATGGGAAACACACCATGAAAAGACTTATTCAACTTCCTATTATTGATTAACAAAAAATAGTAATAAATCCACAAAAAACACACTTGTGCTTAAGATGGTAGAAGGTAAAAAGAGCTTTGAATCCCCTTGACTTCACACCCTCTTCAAACCTTTGAATCCTTTCCAAGTTTGGAAACTACCAAGGTCACAAGTTCATTAAGGTTTTAGTAATGAAAAGGGACCTCATGTTTCCTAAACAAGGAAAACCATAGAGTTTGTGGATGGGTAGATGACATGGACTCACTACCTATTCCATGAAAAAGAAACTTTTTTCTTAGTTATTAGTCATCAAAATTCAAAAATAAAAACTAGACATTAGCAATCAAAAACATTAGGTACAAACCACGATTAGTAACCAACTATAGCATCATTATGTCCTATTGGTAATAAAGTAATATTATTAGAGAACAAGAAAAAATTCACACTAAAATAAGGAAAAAAAATACAAAAGAAATTGTAAAATGTTTAAGAAAGATAAAATGTATTAATGATGTTGTAAAACAAAAATTTTGAAAAATAATAAACTGTAAAACAAAAAATGTGAAAAATAAAATGATGAAAAACTAAGAAGCCATTATAATGGTTAGCGTGGATGGCCATCTCCCCCATGACTAAGTTGTAAGGAGAAGATCCAAAAAATTGATCATGGTTGTCCATTTGTTGAGGTGTTGCTTCCACTGGCTTTCTTGGATTCATGGAAAGGTTTGACTTGTTGCATATTGACTAGCTACTTTTCGTTTGGGCTCTTAGGTTTGTAGATCAACATGGCCCCAAAAGGAAAGGTTTTGTAAATAATATAATGCCCTTTCCACAACATCTAGTACTTAGTTTGTTGAGGTACATGTGTGGGGTTCCAATAGAGAACCTTATCTTTAGGTTGAAATTTGACTTTCCTTATTCTTAGGTCATGTCATTGCTTGCTAAATGCCTTGTGCACTTCATTCAAGGACAAGGCTACCAATCAATTTTCATCTAGCACATTCAAGTTGATTAATATTTCATTTTATGCTAGGCTAAGGTCATGGTCCAAGTAATAAGTTGTTGAAAGTGTATGGATCTCAGATTGGATAGGTAGAGTTGGTAATTTTTCATACACTATCTCATAAGGAGAGTAGCCTCTTGTGAGTTTCCATGTTGAGTGGTAGGCCCATATGGAATCATTGAGTTTTGTGCTCTAGTCTCTTCTATATTTTCTAATAGTTCTTGTCAAGATCTTCATGATCTTCTTGTTATTAACTTCTACTTGACCATTGTCTTGGAGATGGTAGGGTGTTAGTTTATGTTCAACCCCCAAGCATTGCATAAGCTTGTGAAAGATAGTGCCTATAAAATGGATTCCAATGTTAGAAATCATTGCACGTGCTAACCTAAACCTATTTATAACATCTTATTATACAAACTATGCAATAGTAGATGATGTACAATTGATGACAGCTATTTCTTCTTCGTATTTTGTGCAGTAATCAAGAGTGATGATTATGTACATCTTTTCATTTAACATGGGTGTGATGGGACCCATGAAGTTAATGCCCCAAATGTTGAAGGGTTCTAGTGGTTGAATCCACTATTGAGGTTCCTCCATTCGAGAAATCATCCTAGCATCTCATTGATAACATTCACAAGAGCAGACAAATTGGTGGACGCCCATGAAGATGGTTGGCCAATAATACCTTGTCATCAGGATCTTAATGGTCATTCATCTCCTAGCATAGTGGCTTGCACAAGAACCCTCATGAGTATCCTGGAGAATGCATAGTTGATTAGCATCAGGGACACACCAATGAACTAGGTCATTAGCACACACCCTATAAAGATGTCCATTTATTTCCATGAAGCACTTAGCTTGATGAAGAAACTATTGTTTCTTCCTATGGTTGAAATCTTATGGCATCTCTTGAGTGAGAAGATAAGTGAGGATTCCATCATACCATTTTGGTTTTGTGAGAACTTCATTTATTGCACCTATAAAGAGGATTTTTTTAGGAAATTGATCAAAGAGTGGGCTCTCCTCCTCTTTATTATTCCGTCATAATTGAGACAAATGATCTACAGTCACATTCTTAGTCCCCTTTCAATCTACAATTGTAAGATTGAACTTCTACAAGATTACTAGCCATCATATGAAATGTGGACTTTGAAACACCACCAAATTTGGGTAATAGCACTACAACGGAAAATTTTTCTAAGTGTCAACTCAAGGTAATTTTTTCTAAGTGTTTGGCCCATGATCCCACTATTGTAACTACGCTCTAGAGCATAGCCAATGTAGCATGCAACATGACTAGATTTGCAAAATTTTCTAAGTGCCAAACAACAGCTACAAAAATTTTCTAAGTGTCTTTCTACACTCACATCCCTCTTGCTATGCTCTCTAGCGTAGAAAGCATAGCAACACTCTAGTGGCTAGTCTGCACTAGTATCAAACTAGAAGTTGCCAAGCTAGCTCAACATGGAAGAAGCATTTGGTAGATCTAACTTTTGAAGCTACCATTTTTGTCAAACTCTCGAGTGTAGTTGGCGTAAAAAAACCAAGGATTGCAATTTTTGTTAGATTTTTCTATGTATCCATGCTACGCTCTATCCCATCCTACTACACTCTCGAGCGTAGCAAGCGTAGTAGCATTAGACTTTAGTTTTTTGGAATAATTGCCCAACTATTGTGCTATGCTCCAGAGCGTAGCAATAAGAAACTACCTTTAAAAGCTTCCAGGGCTTAGCACAAGCCTTCATTTTAGCTCCAGCACTCCTTCGGTAAGCAAGATTAACAACTTACACTTTTTTTACACCTCCCCCTATGTCCCAAAATTGTACCTTTGCTCGATTCCACTTGAAAGAGGGGAGAATGTAGTCCCAAATTGTAGCCTTCAAATTGCATTATTTTGCATTGTTTACAGGTACATTGTGGTCTTGGCACATGTAGTTTTAGTAGTGTAGTCAGTCTGGTAGTCTCTTGAGGTCTAATGGAGTGTACCAAAGCATAGTACTAGTTGTTCCATTGGGAGTGTAGCAAAGGTTAGTGTAGCCCCACCTACCCCTTTGCCATGTGGCACTCAATCTACACTTCGCACTAACCCTAAGCCTATAAATACCCTCATATTCCACACTCTAGGGGTGAACATTTCATTTTAGTAGTGGGCATTTGAAGCATTTGGCTAGCAAACCTAAGTAGTAGTTAGCATTGTAGAGCATCATTTGACACTCAAAGAACCTTGAACACCCCGTACACTAGAGTGTATTAGCATCTTGGGAACACCTTTGTGTTCCACTTAGCATCACAAGTCTACAGGACATCGCGGTAGCCAACTTAGTAGGCACATACCTTGCAATGGACATCAGTCTTCACCCTAGGACACCCTGAAAACTCTGGCTATGCTGCTACTATGCCTATCTGTACCACCACATACCTCCACAAAGCTCATTTGTAATTTTTACACTCCCCATCTAGGGTGGTATCATCCTTTCTTTCTTCCAAAATCCTTTGCATTTTAAGCATTTTCTTTGACATTCAACATCGCATTCACACTTTTTTCATTATTTTACACACTTTTTGCACACTTGCACCATTGTTCTCATGTTAAAAGATCCCACTATGCTCAAGCCTAGTTGGCATCGATACTACCAAGAACACTGTTAGTGCTTGCATTTTTGGCTAACTATGCCACACCTGAGTTGTGCCCAATACCTCAGTTGCAACTGGTGAAGTCCCTATTTAATCAAGAAGACTATCTAGGGCACTTTACCATTATTTCCCTAGCAAAGGCCCTTGTGTGGAGGTAGGGTCAAGGTTGTGTGCCTACAAACCCCTTGGTGTTTTAACCATTAATTTTTTTGGTCGCTACAATTTTCTAGTGCTAGAAGGAGGGCCTTGCCATTTCCTCTACATTTCTATGTTCAGTGGTAGTTCCATGTGCTCTTTTCACCTCCATTACTAGCTTCGAGCTAGCATAGATGTGACACCCCTATGGTTGTCTATGATCTAGTTGGTGTAGATTGGTTCTAGTTGTTAGTTCCCCTAGAACCCTGTAGGACAAAAGCCAAAGTGTATCCCCCACACTTGGGCCCTAAACTCTATGTGCTAGAAAGACTGTAGCTTGTCCTCGGCATAGGAGCATAGCAAGCTATAGCGTAGCAAGCATAGCACCAAAGTTAGACACTTTTTCTAGTAGCATCCTTATGCTTAGTTATTGTTTTGGAATTTTTATACTTAGAAATTTTCAGCACTCATTATACTTAACCACTTCCTTTCTAGTGTTGCACCTTTTTCATCTTTCCACAGTAGCATGAATCTCAAAGAGCCTTCAACCTTTTCCTTAGGTGCAGTAGTTGTTTGACCTATCTAGTAAGAATTCACAATTGACGTCCCTTGAGCTACCAAAGGGTCCATCTTCATGGGAAGGTAATTCCTCAAGCTCTGTAACCAATCTCTCGAGCACATGGTTCTTGATAATGACAAATACAACTTCCTTTGTGCAAAGCTCTAGGCAAGCATTCCCTTAGATCACCAAGAGTTAGAGGGAAAGTGAGATTATGAGCTCATACATCAGAATGGGAGGGAGTACTTTGCTACCTCTTATAATCTAATCCCCCTCACTGAGACCTTTTGGTGGATGCTCAATCAACTCATCCAATTGAATGGGTCAAAGGAACATGATGTAGCAGTTGACTATGAGGAACACCTACAGGATGGACAAAAGGAATTCAAGGCTCACTCAGAAAATAAGAATCTCTTTCTTGTCATCCACCTCTAATATCACTCTTTTGTAGTCTTAGCTATTTTACTTCTTTGAGGTAGCAACATCTCCCTTGTCACCACCTAGACTAATGTCCATTGTGGCAAGCCATCAAGTGAATACACATTAGGGTGTATGATAATCTGTTAGCCTTCCCTTTTTGGTTTCGGCACAGTTGGTATGATCCTCTATGCCAACATTCAAGATGCCAACTTAGCCCTAGGTGCACATGGTGTTAATGTCCTAGCCACATGTGGGATATTTTTTGTATATCCCACCTATCTCTATGGTGTCTCCTATGATATTCTAAGCCATAACCACATGGTGGGAACTTGCCTCCATGCCTTGGGCATAACACATGCAATAGAAACATGCGTGATAGCCTTTATAGTAGTACACTCAACAAACATCCTACATGGTCGCATAGCTTATGATGGGGCCATGGACCACACCAATAACATAATAGGTTACATAACCAACATAGCTACCCTCATCAACACTAAGCTTGGATCAAGAATTCTAGCTCATTTAAACACTTACTGAAGAGGTTAAATGGCTTAAGGCCACCTCTTCTGAAACGGTCCAAGTGATGGACTTCTACTGAGATGATCCCATTAGTCTTGTTGTATTATTGCTAACCTTACCTCTTAGTGTTCAACTTCCCTAGTTCATCAAACATGATGGTGAAGGGGATCCCCACACCCATTTAGTGACCTTTTGGTCTAAGTGTCCTTTGTTGCAAGCATAGTCTCATGCGATCATTCCTAGTCTTATGCGATCATTCCTATGTTTGCCATGTCCTTAACTAGCAAGGCATTAAACTAGTACTACATGCTCCCTAGGGCCTCCATATCTTCATTGGAGGATTTACTTAGCCAATTCATCACTCACTTCAAGTACAACTTAAAGCCTAAGGTGACTATGGACCAACTCATGTAGATCAAGTAGGGCCACTTAGAGCCTGTTCAAAAGTTGATCCAATGATGGAGTGTTGCACTTAACAAAATCTGTGAGCCTATTGTAGAAACTCATCTATTGGCCATTTTCAAAGGTACAGTAAATGACATCATTAAGTTGAAATTGTACTATCTTTCCATGCACTCCTTGAGCCAAGCATTTGTTCAAACAAAGAGCATTCAGGATGCGGTGAAAGCCAATAAGGATCTGGATTATGTGGCCTACAAGAATGCACACATGAAGAAAGACAAGGAGAAGGGTAAGGCAACAACAACTATTACAACAGTGGCCAATGAGGCCAAGTTGAGCAATGTAAAACCAATGGCTAAGGCAACCAAGGCCTTGGCCAACAACAAGGTAATTGACTCTGGCACTACAGTGACCAACCAACCCACAACATCAACGACCACAGGGAAAGTTTTCCCAAGTTCAAAATTTGAGTGCAAGGACTGCTCAAAGTATACATTGTTGCCCATCAAGCTATCAAAACTATTGGGTTAGCTACTTAGTGCTAGGCACATCCAGTACAAGAAAATTTCTGAAGATGCTCACAAGCATCATGATCGCTACTGTGAACCCCTCAGAAACCCATCAATAGTGATACTAGATGAGCCTCCAGTCCCAAAACACTTTAGGTTGGATTGGTTCTACCATTATCATCCATTGCCTAGCCATGATAAGGACTTTTGCATGGCCTTACAAGATGACATAAAATTCATGATTGACCAAGGCCAATTGGTTCTTGATTCAACCAGTCCAATGTGATCGAAAAATTAATCAATGTAGGTCTACAAAAACCCTCTCAATGCAAGTGACATAGGCTATGTCATTAATGCCATCAGCATTGATGATGATGTAGGATTGACATGAGAGCCATTTATGGTTTGTGTGCCCTCTAATAACATTGGGGCCTCTTCAGCATCAACTGGTCCAAGGACACCTTTTGTCATTAGAACACCACCTTGGGAACCCATGACATCCTTTGTGGTTAGGGTCCCATAGTACATTGTGGCAGCTACAACCTAAACACCCTTTATTGTTATGGTGCTAGAATGTGTAGACCCTTTGCTAGGTCTGGTGGTGGGCACTGCAATAGGCCCTGCTTACTCGAGGCCTCATTCCACATACAACACCAAGCAGTCAAGGTGGTAGCCTGAGAGGCCAAATGAGCACCTTGCTAACTAAATGATGAGGGAACGCATGGTGTTAGGTCTCCCTAAGCCCATCCCCTTGTCTACTATTCCTATGGCCACATTAGCTGAAGCTGCTACCACATGCAATCAACAACTGAGCACTGAGGCTCATAGGTGATGAGTGGTGAGATACCCCTACACTCAACCATACGAATACGAGCATTACATGTGCAATTTGGTCGAACTCCGTAGACGAACTAGTTGTGGCATCTAGACAGTTAGCCTTAGGTTGTAGTTCACTGTCTTCCCACCTGGACTAGTATTAGCTTTGTCACATATGGTTTAGTCTAGAGTGAGGTGTATGATGTGGTTTCTAATCTAATGCTACTCCTAAAGGTAATGGAAAGTAATATTAACTAATCTAGGAGAGAGAGGGTAAGAGAATCTAAACTAGCCTAAGTGCAATGAGCATCCATTCATTAATCATTTGTACACATCTTGGACTTCGTGCATGACTACCACTGGGATTACCAAGCCTAGATCCTAGGTATACTAATGGGTTACCAAGTAGTCACACTTAAATGCTTGTAATTAAGTCGTACTCATTCCGCATTTTATCATGAGTTTAAGGGTGAGAGAAATTAACTAGGAAAGCAGTAAATAACAATTAATTAAATAATTAAACTAGGTGAATGCTGCAGTGATGAAGTAATCTCAATCTTTATTGTCGATCATGTGCGTGTCCAAGTACGTCACACTCTAATAAAGGATGCAGTACAATTACAATCACTACATTGCGGGCATACACTGGGAAATATTCTAACTCTGGAATGATAAAATTGCAAGAGTCTAGCTAAGATCTAAATCTAAGTGCCTAAAACTAGGAAAGTCATCTCTTATTTATAGACATTGGGATGGGCCGTGATATCAAGTATGTGATATCGTGGTCACCCTAAATGATGACTCATCATACCCCCATGACTGAATGAAAACTCGTCCTTGAGTTATAGTGATTACACAGTGGATAGGTATGGGATTATTAGATGGGAAAATGGGATTATGCCACAGTGTGGAACAAAAAAAAACTAGGACACAACACACAAAATGTTCTACATCTACAAAAATTTTGGAACTCATGTAGTTCTTGGTGGCAGTGGCTCCTCCATTGGTGCCTTCCCTTTGTCTTGTGCTCCAAGTTTTGAGGCTTGATGGCGTTGAAGTATGGCTTAGAGCTTCTCCTCTTTGGTCTAAGGGTCTTGTGCCATCCATGCTAATGTTGCAACATTTGACAAAGTTAGCACTTCCCACGGACAGGGTAGTTGCAGAAACATTTGGTTGGCCTTGACATACCAAGCTGCGAACACCCATCATTCCTCCTCATAGGCTCTGGCTTTATCTTTGTACTCCTAAAAATTTGCTAGCCATTGAGCCAAGTCCATTGTGACACCTTTCTATCCTTGGTAGCTAGCTTTTACCACCTCAAGTTTAGAATTTGCAACTTCCAATTTTTCCAATAGCTTCTTACGGTCTACAAATTCTGCTTGATATTTGATGTGGGTGGTTGCTACCTACTGCTCAAGCTCTATCCTCAGGTGCCTTGCTGTTAACATGGCAAGGTTGGCATACCTCAAATTTTCCAACTCCATGTATTCTATTAAATCCTAAATTTTCAGGTCCTGGCTCTTGACTTTTGCTTGGTGGGCAAAGGCATATGTGTCCAATATGGCTCACCAGTCAGTGTGTTGAGCATTGATAGTGTTGATATGGGCCTTGGCCATATGGATATCCTTCTCAAGGATCTATTTGTACATCCCCACCTGATTGTAGAAGTGCTCCTTTAGCTTCTCATGTCATTTAGCCTCATTTTGCCACGCACTTATCTCAATAGCTGATCGTTGACGAATGGCGTGTACCTCCTCCATTGAGAGGGTTTGATTTTCTTTGGCTAAACGACTTACATCTTAGTTAACCCAAATGAATTTTTCTCATAATTGATGGAAGTGTTCATCGAGAATGTTCTTCTACTTTTCCACATTGATCAACCGAAGGTTGTCGGCAACAAGCTGTTTATTTTCTTCTTGTAAGGCATTGAGTGCCTTAAGATGTACATGAGTTTGTGCTTGTGATGCGGAGGCATCCCAAACAACTTTCTCTTTTTCATCAACCACCCTTTTATTCTCTGCTATTAGCTTAGTTAGCTGCTTAGTTCTAAAATTATCTAGCTGGTCTGTAGGAACAAATTGCAGAGGATCTTGCTATGTTGCTTGTAGGGCTACGAGCTATTCTTGCAATTTCTGTACTTCAGCTTCAGCATGCTCGACCCTCACTTCTATTAAGACTAGCTTCCCCTTTGTGGAAATGATGTCTGACTGAATTTCTGTAACATCCTGAGGGGTGTCAAATAGGGACATCATTACTTGCCCTATTTGGAGCAATCGATCAAGCACATCCTCATGTTCTACAGGAGTCATTGAGGTTCCAGCCAATGTTTGAGCATCTCGTGCTCCTATGAAATCTTTTGGTGGCACAATAGGTACATTGCAGGATTCTTTGATGTGATCTACAACCACTTCTATAGCTCCCATAGCATTTTGGTGTTGCATGACCACCACAGTGGCCCCTTCACTAGTTTCTAATTACACCTAGAAAGATGTCGCGTTTCCTGAGATCTGTTGTGACCATCTACTTTCCCCTCCTCTTGTGTGAATAAATACTTCCCCCTTGTGCGATCCAATGAAACAGTAGGTTGAATGGCATCATCGATGATGCAGAAGAGGTTTGCATCATCACGGATTCCCCAACTAACTATCTTAGTGATGGCCTTGTGATGGCTCATCGATGGTCTGTAGTCTTGTAGCAGTTGTTGATTCTGGCTTGTGCTAGACCCTGCTTCCTATTGTTGGCTGGGACCCATGCTTGAAGGTTGGCTGAGTCTTGCAAGTTGAGTTGCAATTGGTTTAGCCATCTATTCTTCTTCTTGTTCTAGTCCCAGTTCTTTGCTAGTGCTTTTCCTTGGAGCTAGCGCCTTTAGTAATTTAGCATATGAAGTAGTTTGGGCTTTGTGGAGGACATCATTGGTTTACCCCTGAATACCAGCACATTGACAAAGCTTTCTGATAAGACAAGGGAAAGGCAATTCCATATTCCCTGTCTTCCGTTCCTCAAATCACCTCAGGATCTCTATTAAATATAGAATGGGGTAGGTTAGCGTTAACCTTTTCCATCAGCACTGCACATCCTCTAGCCACGTATGTTGATATTCTTTTCAAGCCCTTTGTGAGGAAGAGGTGATATGTTCCAATTTTAAAGTAAATCCTCTCTTCTATCGTCAGCTCACCAAATGTTTTATCTCTACCATAAGCCTTCTCCAACCAATCCTTTCGCACATAGGGGTCTAAACGGGTGGATAACTGAGCAACTCTGGGCCCTATATTCGGAAGGTTTAACAATTATGAAATGGCCTACATGAAGAAGTTAACTATCACACCACAAATATTGATAGTGGTTCCTTGCTCCCTATTGTGCCAAAATTGGTACGTCTCTCCTAGGTACCAGGAACCACTTTCAGAGAGGATAGGCCAGAATGAGGATCCTTTGAGGTGATCCCTAACAGCCTCAGGAGTGAACTATGAAAATGATTCAAATTTCAATTCCGCAATCACTGCAGAAAATGTGGACTTCTCGTGGATGGCCTGAACACAACCTTGGGGCAACATGAGCTGTTGTCCCTATTCAAGCGCTGTAGCAGCTCCTCCTTCTGCTTGCTCGGACCGTACAGTAAAAGGATCTTCTTGATGAATGCTAAATGATTGTTCCT
Organism: Gnetum montanum; assembly: GCA_015680685.1. NCBI lineage: Eukaryota > Viridiplantae > Streptophyta > Gnetopsida > Gnetales > Gnetaceae > Gnetum > Gnetum montanum. Next base: position 52,828 of record MNCI01018030.1, on the reverse strand, counting down.
GCTATTCTGCATGTTGTCTAGTAGGATCTTGTCTTCCACCTCTCTGAGGTCATTTGCTTCCACCTTGAGAAGGACCTTCTTGTTGTCCACATTTCGGGGCCATCTGCAATCACACGGGGCCAAGCGTTATTAAGATTGTTCTTAAAGTTAGGTTATACCTTACTGCTTACCTTAATTAATGATCTTATGTTATCACATGTGATATTGCTTGAAAAATGTAATAATGAGTCCTGTGACTTAGGTGGCTTCCCATTTTAGTTTCCTGGTATACCTAGGGATTAAATGATTTTGAGGAAAAATTATTCTAAGTGTTATAGTTAATTACCCTAAATGATGTCCTTTGGGCTATGATAAATTCCAAAAAAGTTAGGCACTTTTTGGTAGATGTCCCTCCCCCATGACTAAGCTAAACACTCTAGGTTCAAGTAGGTTCAAACTGAATTAAAATCAGAGTACCAGCGAGCGGGATATAGTTAGAAAAGCAAGGGTCGCTCAATTGCAAGTCGTAGAGAAAAAATTTGAAAACTCCCCCGTGTGAATGACAA
>MNCI01018030.1:31400-52250 GCA_015680685.1 Gnetum montanum | reverse complement strand
GGGGGGGGGTGGTCACCTATTTATAGGTTATGAGGACACAATATCACATATGGTACATCACGTACGTGATATCATGGCCCTAGTGACATGAGGGACAACAAAAATACCGAATTTTTAAAGGATTTTCTTGAAATCAACATTATAAGTGGAGGACATTAGGCTATTATGAAAGAGTTCTAGGGTAATTCCATTAATTCGAAAGGCACAATTAATGATGATGGTGTGGATTTTATCAATAAAACCTTGGGTGGTAAGAAAAAGGCTATGTAATGGTACATAGGAACGTGGAAATTCAGAGGGATAATAGTAGGGAAAGAAAATCATTTGAAAATTATGTTAAGGGTAAGAAATGGTGTGTGAGAGCTATGTCATAAGTGAAGATTACAAAAAAAATTACACAAGTGGGTCCTCCCCAAAGTAGGTTTCAACCTATAATGCCCTTGTGTAACCACACTTAAAGTGTCAGTGGGCACTAGAAGGGTTAAATGTAATCTGCATTGACTCCATAAAACACACACATGTAAATATCATCAGAATGAGGTAAGAATTCTATGTTACACGAAACATGAGCTACAATTACACGAATAGTGAGATGAGATGAAGTATAGAAAGGGATTGTAGAGATTGGGACATGAGGTAACTAACCCAGGGCACAGTGAATCCTATGTGTAAAGCATGATTAAGGTGTCATTAACCCATCGTTCCAAGATCAGGACCAAGTCGATCCTTTAATCAGTGACATCACATTGTTTCATCCTATGATGAACAACTATGAGAGTACTATAACAACAAGGCATACGATCACTTGGCATTTTTTTCAAGGGAGGAGTGATTTTTTGTTTTGTGGCACTTTTCTTTTCATTTTCTTTTTCTCTTTTTTTTTCGATTGCTAAATCTAAAGAAGCTGCCAACCTTCAGGCATGGGTGCATGTCTTTCTAGTGGAAGCCCCTAGAACAGCATTGGATTTTCAAGTGCCCTTTTTTGATTACTCTTACTCCCATTTTTCATTAGATCTACAAGGATTTTAGTACAACCACGTTGCATGATAACTTCCACAGATGTCACTAAAGAGAATCCGCAAGTCCCCTTGATGTCACACCCTAATCATTCCCTCTTGGTCCATCCTTCTTCATTCTGGGTACAATGAACACAAAATTAATTTTAAGTTTTAAAAATGTCAAGAATATCACTATACCCTTGAACAAAACCTCTTATTTGTATAATGGATGAGTGGGTGTAATGGGCTCACTATCCAAATAATTACTCACTTGAGACATGATAACATAAAACACACCTCAAAAAATGATCCACATGAGTGTTTTATTCATAGATGAGATTACTTATAAAAAGATAAAAAAATAAAACAAGAAATTGAAAAATGAAAAACTGGAAAACAAAAAACAAAAAGCTGTAAAATTAAAGAAAATAAAATGTGGTTATTAATCCTGCTTATTAGTAGAATGGGGGATATCCCCCATAACTAATCGATTGAGCATGGAGAGGATTAATAAATAAAGGATGAGGATCCTTGCATGTTGGAAGCATTGGAACTTGGTCATACTTACCCCATAAGGGTTCACACACTTGATTATAATGAGCATAGTGGGGCAATTTATATGATGCAGTTCTCGGATAACAAGTTGACCCACTATGATATTTGAGACCACTAGATGGTATGCAAGGATTGGATTGTTGCTCTTCATGGTTGTGTTCATTGGGTCGTATTGTTTTTGGAGTGTGAGTAGGTGGCCTTGATGAAGTTACATGAGGCGTTGGATTCAAAGATAAGGGTGCACCACAGTGTGGGACTTGTGCTGAGTTGGAAGATGCAGTGGTCAAGGAATTGTGTTATCCCTTCTTACGGTTATGTTTAAAGAAGGGGTGCTTTGGATGTTGAGGAGGCCTCTCACTACTGTTGGCAACAGTAGCAAAAGTGACATTCGTGGGTTGTTGTGGTGGTGTAGATACCTTAGGAACAATTGGTGGTGATATGGAAGGAGGGAAAGGATGAGAATGTTGAAAGTTAGGAGGAGTATAAGGTGCACAAGGTGGTGGTTGTGTTGGAGGCATGGGTTGATAGTATTGAGGAGAATGGTATTGTGGTGAGATAGAGTACATTGGCCCAGTTGGAGAAATAGGATGTTGAACAAGATACACATTTGAATTCGGATAATATGAAGGGTGTCTCCAGTATAGTGGTGGTCTCCCCCACGACTAGAATTATTGCCATTGTGATCAAACACAGTATCTCTGTACAAAATCTGGATGTAACGTATTTCCCCAATGCTCATGTAAATGTAACAATATTGGGCATTGACCCTTGGGATGATTGTATAGGGATATGTTGCATTCATATGCATGGTTGGAAGTTGAGCTCTTATTTTCCTTATCCCTTCTTTCCAATTGTCTAATTTTTTTCCTACTTCTTGGGTTGTCAAAACTCTATCTCCAATAATGTTGATAAATTCTCCACACTTTTGATACGTCCATTCCAACATATTATTGATCTTTGCCTTAACTTCTTCTAATGTTTGTTGTGTTGGAAAAGATGATATTTCCACCTTGAGATTGGTTGATTTCTCATTTTTATGATCATGGACCTTTGTNAAATAATTATAAAAATTCACACGTAATTCACACACAACTTCACAACAATTCCTCTCCTACAAGATTATAATAATGCCACACTTAGTGAGGAAGTTCATTGGAGAACCAACAAACTATATGACGATGAAGATTGGAGTACACAGCCTGAAGTGGGGGATTCTTATAAACATGAACAAAAGCAACATCATCCCAACACATGAAAGCATAACTTACTCAATGACGATGAACCCCTATTGGCCACTACAATCTTAACGCAAATACAAGAGGCCATTCGAATCTCACGTAGGCATCGTAAAGAGAGTCATCTACCCAGGTNTCTTGTAGGAGAGGAATTGTTGTGAAGTTTTGTGTGAATTATGTGTGACTTTTAATAATCATTTTTTCTAAAAGATATATCATTAAGTCTTTATACAGTGACCTTGTATGATATAACTAATCTAGATAACTAGCACCGTCCCCGGTAACGACACCAATGATGAGTGGCGAGATACCCATAAACTCAACCATATGAATGCGAGTGTTACACGTGCGATCTAGTTGAACTCCACAGATGGACTAGTTGTGGCATCTAGACAGTTAGCCTTAGGTCACAGTTCACTATCTTCCCACCTAGACTAGTATTAGCTTTGTCACGTATGGTTTAGTCTAGAGTGAGGTGTATGACGTGGTTTCTAATCTAACGCTACTCCTGAAGATGATGGAAAGTAATATTCACTAATCTAGGAGAGAGAGGGTGAGAGAATCTAAACTAGCCTAAGTGCAATGAGCATCCATTCCTTAATTATCCATACACATCTTGGACTTCGTGCATGACTACCACTGGGATTACCAAGCCTAGATCCTAGATATGCTATTGGGTTACCAAGTAGTCACACTTAAATGCTTGTAATCAAGTCGTACTCATTCCGTGTTTTATAATGAGTTTAAGGGTGAGAGAGATTAACTAGGAAAGTAGTAAATAAAAATTAATTAAATAATTAAACTAAGTGAATGCTGCAATAATGAAGTAATCTTGATCTTTATTGCCGGTCATGTGTGTGTCCAAGTATGTCACACTCAAATAAAGGATGCCGTACAATTACAATCACCACACTGTAGGCATACACTGGGAAATATTCTAACTCTAGAATGATAAAACTACAAGAGTCTAGCTAAGGTCTAAATCTAAGTGCCTAAAACTGGGAAAGTTACCTCTTATTTATAGACATTGGGGTGGGCCGTGATATCGTGACTGGGATGCGATATTGTGTACGCAATATAGCGATTGCGATATCGCGGTCGCCCTAAATGATGACTCATCAACATGCAAGACAAATAAAATAAGCCCAATCTCCTCCCTAAGAGATCCACCTTTTGGGCTGCATGGAGGAGATGAAGGCCAACAAGGCAACTAACAGTGGTAAGGACTTTCTAGATGTGTTAACACAAGTCAAGTAGGCTTTTAAACAAAAAAATACAACCTTGAGCCTGTATGCCTTGGTGATGACCTCCATCGCTGATTACAAAGCTCTAGTTCATATGTTGACCTTGATTCCTATCAAGGAGGACATCTTAGTAGATGAACAAGCCATCCATGCTATGATGCTTCCTCCTTTACCTCAGGATCTAGGTCCAACACGTCTAGCATTTCGTGATGAGGCAATCAAGGTAGACCCTGAAAAGGGTGAAGTCACCATTACACCAATGTTTATAACCATCCACGTAGGGCAATGTAGGATTTTCAGGATGCACAATGATGACACGGTCACAACCAACGTCATCCCATTCCTAGTCATTGACAAACTCGATTTGGTTGACAAAATATGGACCATAAAGAAAACATGCCTTAAGTCCTTTAGCAGGTCACACATTGTCGTGAAGGGAACAATCACAATAGCCTTTGTGGTAGGGGAGTGACTTTCCACCATAATTGAATTCATTGTCATCGAGGAGATGCTTAGGTTTAACCTAATTGTGGACCATCTCTTCATCCATTCATCAAGAGATCCACCTTCCGTACAAAGGTGGAGAAGTGATCATACATGGTAACAACTTAGTCCCTCCAATCATAAACAATGTTGACACAGACAAGGGTTGGAGGTAGAGTTTATTGATGATACATTGCCCATGGAGCATAAGAGTAAGCCTTATCTAGTAGACATACCTAAAGAGCCAAAAGAGGTTGATACCCTCCTCGAGGAAGGTTTATGGATAGAGTTGCCCTTTAGCATCAACAATGAAGGTATAGGTGAATACTGCCTCATGCTGCCTAGGCCCTATGCACCCCCTAATCCACATTAGGTTAGGAAGCAACTACATGGCGAAGGTACTCCCTTAACATAACATGTGCTAGGTGCTTGCTTGCTCTTAGTTTTTTGCATGCTATGTTAGCCCTAGTAGCCTTTTGCTTGCATAGTTACACTCTGCATGGTTGTTTGTGTTTTGCATTATTTACTTTGTTATGCATTTACCTCTTTTGCTTATGCATTTTCATTTATGTGTTAATAGAACATTAAAAACACATCATAAATTATAAAACTAAAACTACAAAAAAAAGAGGAACGTGGCCTGAAAAGGCCTTAAACCAGTGTGTGGCCTGAAAAGGCCTTAAACTAGTCCATAGCCCGTAAAGGCCTTAAACTAGTGCATGGCCCACCATGGCCTAAAACTAGCAACTTGTCTTTCTTCTACTACACAACCTACCATGGCCTTAAACTGGCAAACTATCTAGCATTGCCATAGCTCGAAAAGGCCCTAAAGTAGCATATGGCCCACCATGGCCTAAAATTAGTACCTTGCAGCCTGCGATGACCCAAAACTAGCAATCATTTCTTTTTATTCATAGCTTGAAATGGCCTTAAACTAGCGAATGACTTGCATTGGCCTAAAATTGGCATGTCTTGGCCCACCACAGCCCAAAACTAGTAACAACTTCCTTTTATTTGTGGCATGAAATGACCTTAAACTAGCAATGGCCCTTCTGCCATGGCCTTAACCTGGTAAGGGGCCCACAAGGGGCCTAATCACATCAACTATTGGATTATCTGCATTAAATAGTCAGCAAAATAACACGAAGCTTCATACACAATTCTCATCACAAAAAAACATAAATTTTAATATATCTCTATCAGCAAGAGTACATAGCATGACCATGCAACAAAAATTGTCAAAGTACAAAATTGCCCAATAGTAGGGTTACATTAGGTCAGCTCAGCCGGTGGTGTCTGGTAGGGGTTGAGGTTCCTCCTCCTCCTCCTCTTTTGCTCCATTGGGGCCTATGCTATCGCTCGGTGCCTATCTAAAAACAACGCAAAACAACAAATTAATCAACAAGTGCAAAACTATAATACAAGATTAACATGCAAAGTTGACACATAAAAGAGCATGAAAAGCAAAAGAAAAACTAACCTGAGAGGGTCCAACGTTAGACTTTGGAGGTAATGTATCGAGGCCCTCCTCCAAGTGTCAGAGGATCTCGACCTCTAATAACCTTGTCCAGTCCTCATGGCTGAAGTTAACATTCATAAGGATCTTGTCCTCATTCATAGTGGTCTATGTAGGAGGTTGCATAGAAAAGGTGGTTGTAGAAGTTTTCCCTGAGGGTGGGGTAATCTCTCACTCTAGGGAACCACTAACCACTATATGCTAGGTGAACAGCTTGAAGGTCCAACTCTCGCCAATCACCTCAACAAACATCTCAAGGTAATGAGCCTTCACAGACTCATTCTTGAGCTGCTATAAGTAGGCATCTTGCTCCCACTTGTAGTGGGGCTTGTGGTCCTTCTGCGTATGTTCCCATTTGCACACCTTAGCGCTAAAGCTCTTCCACTCATTCTTTCGAGAGAGTAGATCCATTTGCAACCTTTGCTCGATGATATCTTAGGTAGCCTCATTCTTACCATGGATTGCTGACCAATACATAGTATAATCTATCTTTGATGTCCACTAGGTACCATCCTTCTATGTCCAAGTTGACAAGAAGTCATAACAGGACTGGAGGTCCTCATTCTTTGTGGTTAGGCTTGCCGCTACCTCCTAGAGCTTGTGCATGCATTTTCATAAGTGCTTATTTGAGTGCCTATAGGTCCAAAATGCCTTCACACTAGAAAGCACACACTTGCTCATTGCCTCATACACATGATGAGGCACTTGCTCCACCTTGGGGGATACTCAGGCATGGCATCCATGTGAGTTGCCCAATTTGGATTCCAGCGAAGCTTAGAGCTTGTTAGCATACAATGAACAAACCAATATTAGCAATATATTAAGCCATATAATTAGCAAAATAGTTTAAGCAAAATGACATGCATACTAAGTTTAGGATTCATCTATTGTATGCAGTCCCCCATGTCCTCCAAGATGCCTTCCATGAAGGTGAATATATTTGGTGTCTCTGCCCATGGCTTCATGTGGTGGGTAGGCACTAGTAGTGTATTAATGGTAGGGAGGTCTAAGGTTGCAATACAAACACAACAAAACACTTAGCAATAACTTAGTAGTTAAAGGCTTAAGAGCAAAAGGAAAAAGTAGAAGATAAGACAAAGTGCTTACCAAGCAAGCCCTTGGATGTCAACGTGGGTGGGTCTTCCAACTGCACACCATTGAAGAGGTTGGCAAAGTCACACTCAAGGTGAAATAGCCCCTTTGCATCAAACTAGTGCAAGATCTCTGGGGCCTTTGATGGCTCCTCCCTACGAGCTAACTCCTCAACTTGAGGAGGGGTCATGTCCATTGCTCCTGCTATGGCTGCTACTACTTCTTTAGAAATCCTCTTGCCTAACTCACATAGTGTAGCAGTATTAGCATGGCATAATAAACCATATATGTGTGTGTGTGTATATATATATAAGCCAAATGCATCTATGATATGCATTAAACTATAACCACTAAACAGAGTGTGGGTATCTTGAGGTGGACTTTCTTGATGCTTGCTCATCCAACTAGAGGGGGATTTTCCTCTGTTGGGCATGGCCTCTTGATATTTTCCTTGGGGGGTCCCACCATCTCCATGATATATGGCTCTGCCCTCTTCACATCCATAACAACTGTTAATGGACACTCACCTACATTGTCACAGGAATATCATGACTATGACCTCCCTATATGTGCCTTTGTTGTATCTGAATACAACTCCTCAATCTTCCTTGGAGGGTCCTGCACATGAGTGGTTATGAACAAATGCTTAATCCATGGTTTGGATAGCTACTGGAAATTCTACACAATCCAACATCCACTGTCCTTAATCACCAGGAACTTCATAAGCCTTTGTATTTAGGCTATGAAGAATGTGAAGTGAAAGTGAGATCTTGAATGAATGTTGTGTTGAAGCCTAATAATCTCTACCTATAACCCACCAGCAATAGAAGAGGCTGAGTTAAACTTGGTACCCTCCTCTATAACCTCCTACATCATGCACGTCTACTCTACTCCAAGGACCTTTCCTTGGAAGAGTAGCTTAGAAAGGCACGTCTTTAGACCTTAGGAATGTACACATTCCCAACCATAATGTCCTTATGAGAGCAAGTGGACCCTAGCCACTCCTTAATTTCCTCTCTCAAGTCTACCTCTTGATTGGGCTCTAGCATGGTACAGGTCAAAGCAAGAGCCCCTTTCTCATCATGGAGTCCTTCATCATTAACTTTAAATCTAGCATTAGATATCTGCAATCAGAAATTAGCAAATCTAGCATGGTTAATGAGAGTGAGATATAACGAAAAGCATTAGCACTTACCCTCCAACATAATATATAGTCCTAGGTGGGTTCTGGAAGATTGTATGCACATGCATGACAATGGAAAGGGTATTGATCTTGTTATAACAAGAGAACTCTAGCATGCTCTAGATCTTGGCTAAGGGACGAATGCTCCTAGGGCCTAGTCTCAAGCCACCTACTTGATCACCACCAATTATGGGCTCATCAAACATGAATTGTAATATGTCCTAATTTTCCCTAGCCAACAATGTCTCAATGATGGTAATTGTAGCCTCCACTACCAAGTGTGACCACATGATCACACTAAAGTGTTGCAGTAGGTACGCTAAGAATTTGCTTGCTCTTGGTCAAAACCATACTACTTGATGGACCAACTTCATGTCAAGTGTAGGCATGTTAGGTATGGGCTGGTTGATGTAAGACAAGATGTCGATGAGCTCCACAACCACTAAGACAGGTTTTAGTAGCACCCTACAACAACAAAACAATAAATGAATGTAGTGTTAGCATATAATATATTACATTTTGACATAAAATATTCGCTTAGCAAAATTAGCAAATCAAGATTCTAATAGCATAACTTAGAAATATATCCTTAGGGTCCCCAATGGGGCTTCATGGGCATAAGATGTTGATACATATTTGACGTGCCTGGTGCTCATTGGGGTACAATAGTATTGTAGCATTAACATTTTATTTTACATTCATATTGTTTGCATCAATGCGGTTTGCACATTCTAACGTTCATACCTCCAACTTGCAAAATTAGTATTTTGGCATAGCTTTTGTGCATTTAGAATTTTGTCTCACATAAGGCATTCATACCATTGGCATTTTTGCACTTGGCATCTTGTGCATTTGGTATTCTAGTTTTGTGCTTCTTCTTCAAATTTTCTCAAAATTTTTCTAACTCTTGATGATGTAGGAAGATATTCAAAAGGAAAAAGAATCTAACTATATGCTATGCTCCCTAGGGAGCATAGCCAAGAAATTACCAAATTTTTCTAACTATCTACTACACTCCCTAGGGAGGCATGGCCTCAAAATAAGCCAAAAATTGACACACAAAAAAATTCTAACTATTGATAGTGTAGCACCCTATTGCATCCAAGACAAGTGTTGGCTACATTACATGGGGAGTGTAGCCACTAGCACTTGAGGCCCAATTTTCCTACATCGCACACCAATAACATGTGTTGGGGTACTCACCATGGCCATGGCCTAGGTAGTCTCCCTAGCCCCATTCACCCCCTTGTCGTGACCACTGCCCCCATGGCCATGCTACCATCCCTTCCCTTGACCCTATGGCTTTCTTTCCATGTGTCTCTACAATGCCTAACCCTCCCTTTACCATCACCCTACATCACCCTCACATCATGAAATAAGAAAAGGTAGAACCTTGTCCCCTAGCTATGACCATGTTAACCATAACCTTTGCCCTAATCCACCAATCATCCTTACCCATGTGCCAACATAAAGAAAAAATATAAGAAAAAAGAGGAAGAGACAAAGAAACCTTGGCCATGCATGCCCTAGTTGTGGCTGTTTTTTATCCTATTCTATGCCTTCCATGTGGCATGGTCCTAGAGAGAGAAATCCTAGTCCATTGCTAGGGAAAAACCCTTATTTCTTTGTCCCCTCCCTTGCCCCCATGCATTGCGTCCCTCAAACATACTAAATCCCTCATAACCCATGCATTGCCTTGTCACATTCACTGCAAACAATCAATGAAGACAGTCATAAAAATGACATATCAATAGAAACCCACAACCTATGTGCATGTCTTCTCCTCCTAGCTACAATTACTAAGGCACCTAGGATGGTGGTGGTCCTTGCCAAGGTAGGCTTCCCCATGATCCAAACCCCAACATAAGAAAGAAAAGTCAAAATGCAAAGAAAAGTGGCACAAAATGGACAAGTGTAGTGAGCGTACCTAGTAGTCAATGGTGCTCACCTCTCCTCCACCTACAACTATAGTAGGTGTTCTAGGGCTCACCTTCCCTCTTCCACATTGGCAAGTTTAGGATGGTGATAGTCACTATAGTGTGTCATCCTAGTGCTATGCTCTGGTCGCTGCACTCCACTTGCTAAGCTCTCGCTGTCACTTCAAACTATGCTACACTTTGTAACTTCTTGTTTATACTTTGAAAAAAATTGGTAATTTACCCTTAGTAAGTCGTTCATATATACCCTCCTAGGGTAATTAAATGTGTCACCTATTGCATCAGCGCTTCCACACTTAAGAAAATTTTTCAAATTTCTTATGGAGTGTAGCAAGAGGGGGTGAGCATAGTAAGGGGTGAGTGTAGCAACTAGAGTTAGAAAAATTTCTAACCTTTTTCTAATAATCCTGAACTTAGAAAATTTCTAAGATTTTCCTGGTTGCCTAGTGAACACTTAGCTCAATGCCACGATCCAAACACTCTTTTCCTAGCTTGAACTAATGCACCTTGCAGAAATCATGGTCTGCTAAGACCTTCAACTAGCAAATCATAGTCTACTAAGACCTTAAACTGGTGAATCACAGTTTGCTAAGACCTTAAACTAGCAAACCATGATTTGCTAAGATCTTAAACTAGTAATACATGGCTTGTCGAGGCCCAAAATTGGATCACACACTTACCTTTCTAATATTTGCTTTTGCATGTTTAGGAAATTATTAATTGCATTACTTTCCTCATGTTTTGCATTTTGAACCTATTAAGATAGGTGTGGCTTGATGTTCTTTTTGGTTGTTTTGTAGGATATGTCATAGGACTATAGCATGAGCACATACAAGTCTCTTCATTCACCTCTGGTCCTCACTAGACCTCATGGTGATCTCATCTGATGCATCAATGCCCAATGCCTAGACCTTGAGCCCATGGTCCATGATGACTATGTAACATCCTTAGAAGCACCACTAGATTGGCCTAGCCATATAGTTAGGGCTCTTAATCTAGAGGTAGATGACATCACTAAGGATTCCATTGTCAAAGTCCCTATAGAAACACTTAATGGTGAGGTGCTCCTTGTTAGAGCCTCAACTCCTCCAAAGCATTGAAAAGATACTCAATGATAACATTAAGGCATTTGCATGGTCCTACAAGAACATGTTAGGCCTAGATCCTTACATAGTGTAGCACAATATCATCCTCAACCCTCGCATAAAACCAGTTAAACAAAAAGCTTATAAGGTTAGGCCTAACATGGCGTTGGTAGTCTATGATGAAATCACCAAGATCTATAAGGCTAGTTTCATCTGGGTTGTTGACTATGTGCACTGGGTCTCCAACATCATGGCTATACCTAAGAAAAATGGAAGCGTACGCATTTGCATAGACTTCTGGGACTTGAACAAGGCAACCATTAAAGATGATTTTTATTTGCCTAGTATTGATCAATTAGTTAATACCACAACTAGTCATGCTTTGTTATCTTTTATGGATGGGTTCTCTGGTTACAACTAGATTCAGATCAATGTAGAGCACTAGCTTTGTACTACCTTTATGACCCCCTAGGGTATGTTTTGCTATACAATGATGCCTTTTAGACTAAAGAACACAAGAGCAACCTATCAACATGTAATGATGTACATTTTTAGTGACTACTTATTAGACTTTCTCAATGACTATGTTGATGACATAGCAGTTTAGTCCAAAATGGCAAATTATCATGCAAATGACTTAGACCACGCACTCAAACATTACCTTAGACATGATCTTAGGTTGAATCCTAAGAAGTGTGTCTTTGGCATTAAGATGGATCACATTCTTGGTTTCATGGTATCAGAAATAGGCATACACATAGACCCGATAAGGTTAGGGCCATCATCAACTTAGCACCTCCAACTAACCTTGAGGAGCTACATAGGTTACAAGGCAGATTCTAGTTCATACATTGGTTTATCGCATGGTTGATTAATAAGCTATAGCCAATGCAACATCTACTCAAAAAGGGGATCCACTTTGAGTATATAGCTCAATGCTAAGAGACATTTGACAACCTCAAATAGGAGCTAGCTTAGCTTCCGATAGTTTACCCTCCATAAGGAGATAAATCTTTTTACATCTACCTTGTAACTTCTTACGTGTCCATTACTTCTTTGCTTTGCCAAAAGTGAGATGATGGCCCAAAGATTCCTATATACTACCTAAGCCATGTGTTATTTGCCCATGAATAAAAATACAATGATGTGAAAAAGAATTACCTCACCTTAGTCTTTACACTTAAGAAGTGGAGGCATTATCTCTTTTGCAACTAGGTAAATATCACTACAAACATTTACAAAAGTAGTTGAATTGCCTGGTAATCACCGCAAACATTTACAAAAGTAGTTGAATTGCATAGTAGAAAGAAATAACCATGGAGTTTAATCTACACTACATTGTGCAAGCATCAACCAAAGGTTAAGCAATAGCCACACAACTCACGACTTCACCAATAAACAATCAAGCAACTATAGATCTGAAATTCTAGGATGAGCATGTTAGCAGTATAAGTCAAGTACCTACCAACTTTGAGGCAATCTTACACTTTGATAATGCTTCAACCTCTTAAGGAGGTAGTGTTTCTATAGTAATCACATTTTCCTCTAGGGAGATTTGAACCTTCACTTATCATTTTACATTTCCTTGGACTAACAAGGTAGTGGAGTACGAAGGTCTCCTTAGAGGTCGTATAGTAGCTCATGACCTAAGAATCCAAAACCTAGCAATTTGAGGTGATTCACAGTTAGTAATCAATCAAGTCATAGAGGTTTATGCTTGCAAAGCACATCTACAATCTTATTATGACTTGGTGAAGCACTTACTCTGATGGTTTGCAACTATAGATATCCAACACATCCCTTGTAACGAGAATGCTATCAATGATGCATTAGCCACATTAGCTTTAAGCATTGCATCTAACATGTTCCATGTATTACCCACCTTAGCAATGGATTACACTGAACCTATCACAAAAGTAACTGACATTGCATCCATAGCCACAACAAGCACAGTACATGCACAAGAGTGGTATGATGACATCAATTCATACCTTCAACAAGGTGAGCCTCTGCAACATCTGACCACTGCCCAAAAGGATGCAGTACAAAAATGGTCATGATAGTACATCATTGTAGGTGACAACACACTATGTCGCAGATCCTATGATGGCATACTGCTGAACTATGTTGGCACTAGCGAAGTGCAAATGATTGTTGATCAAGTCCATGAGGGACTATGTGAAGGCCACACAGTAGCTAGGGCAATGACATTGAAAATCAGATGCTTAGGCTACTATTGGCCTTACATGAAGTGTGATTGCATTTCCAAGGTTAAGATGTGTGATGTGTGTCAATGGCATGGAAACTTAATTCATGTGCCACCTACCAAACTGCACATCATGCAAATCACATGGTTGTTCCAATGTTGGGGATTGGATATCATAGGGCCCATCATGCCTAAGTCTTCTGCAGGACATAGCTTCATCATAACTGCAACCAAATACTTTACCAAATGGGTTGAAGCTATTCCTCTTAGGAAGACAACATGACAACAAGTTTGCAAATTCATCCTTGAAAATATAGTTACCTGATTTGGCCTACCCATGATCATTGTCACGGATAACAAACCATAGTTTAGCAGTGTAGAAACCAAAGTCTTTTGCGAATACCTTGGCATCAAACATTCCTTGTCATCGTCGTACTATCCACAAGTGAATGGCCATGTAGAGGCCACAAATAAGGTTATTGTCAAACTTTTGAGGAAAATGCTTAACAGTAGAAAATGATGATGGCATAAGTAGTTGGTCTACACAGTATGGGCCTACCACACAAGATACAAAATAGCAATAGGTAAGATGCCATATAGCCTTGTGTATGGGTCTGAAGTAATTTTGCCTCTTGAATTGTAGGTTCCATTGCTCCATGTGATCCTCTTGAGCTTCAATGACAAGGCTCAAAATGATGAGTTGAGAGCCATTGACCTCGACTTTATAGAGGAGGAGAGCATGCAGATGCTTGATCACATCAAATGATAATAAGAGAAGAAACAATAAAAGCACCATTACAATCAACACAAGCACTAGATCAAGGAATGGGACCTAGTCCTCAAGGCTATTTGCGAACCCATGGATAAATTCTTAGCTAATTGGAAAGGGCCTTTCTTGGTCACCAAGGCCTATAACAACGAAGCATTCAAGCTTGCTAATCTAGACAGTAATGAGTTTGCCAATCCAATTAATCATTTGTACCTAAATTCGTATTATTCCTAACACACAATGCTACATCAATGACAAAGCAAGGTAAGCAAGAGTCTGCTATAACTATAAACTGGCACAGAGAGTCTGCTATGACTATAAACTGGCACAAAGCATCCACTACGATGTTAAACTGGCACAAATTGTCCCTAGGCTATGAAATTAAACGGGCACAAATCATCCCTAGGCTATGAAATTAAACTAGAATCCATAGCACACCTGTCCACTATGACATTAAACTAGCACATCAAGTTTGTTATGACTTTAAACTAGCATAGCTCATCCTTGGGGTATGAAATTAAATTGGCATCTATAACATAGTTTGCTATGACTATAAACTGGCATAGCTCATCCTTGAATCATGATGTTAAATTGGCACAACATCCATCATTAGCTACAATGTTAAACTAGCACACAGTAGTTCACTATGACTATAAACTAGCACATCACGGTCTACCAAGACCTTAAATTGGGTTTGCAGTTTAGCACGCATAGCTCAACATCCACAATTCTATGGACAAGCAAGTGTAAATACTTCCCATCCTCTATCATTTGCCCACCTCTCAATGGCGTAGGTGGGGTGGGGTGTTACAGTTCCAAAATGGAGTTCATGTCATCAAGAAAACATCTCTAGAAAATTTGTAGTATTGCCACCCTCGACATTTTTCTGATCCTCTAGAAATGTCCTTGGGAATTTTGTTGACCTTCCATAGCTACCACCAACATTGCTAGTAGTAGCATCCCTAGGTTGTGCTAATAGTTTTGCTAGCCTTGGGTGTTTCATCAGTGGTTGGGGCTCTCACCATCAGCACCACCCACTGGAGTCCCAGTAGTACTATGGCCCATCCATAGCACTGCCATCCTCTAGCCCTCACCATTGCTTGGGCTTGGAAGTGCATTTAGTAGTGTGGCTTCCCAGTATCCTGCTAGATTTCTAAGCTCCTATCCTTGGTGTGGAGTCTCAAGAACCTACACCACCATCGACATAGGTTACCTTGCGAGCCTCACTTAGGTGCTTGCTTTTGGTGTGGTTGGTAGAAATTTTATAGTTTTCTAGCTATGGCATTTGCACTAGCCTTTTTGCTTTGGCATTGCAAGCTCTTGCAACTAGTCTAGCACTCGCAGCACTTGTAGCACCCTTGCAACCAGTAGTTTGCTTCAATCTCTCATGTTATGTGATGTTTTTCTTGTTTCCTTTGTGTTGTGTTTATAGGACGAAGCCCTAGAAGTAGTCATTTGAAAGCATGGTTCATTGCAGTAGCAAGGCATCACATTACTTTGACATGCTTGGTTGGACTCACTAAGCTAATTGAGAGTGCACATCTCTATTACCTTTTTATAACCCACTAGCATTTGACCCTTTACCTTATACTTTCTAGCTTTCCTTGCAAGCTTCTCTGATGCATATGACATCCTTCTTTTAGTCAACTGTAGAACCCATAATGTACATAACATAACTAGTCCCATGGGGAGCCTTTTTGGGCTGGTTAAAGCCCAAGAAAATGTAATGCAACTCATCCTAGGGAGGAAACACCTATCCTACAGAAATGACACAGTTTCCTCTAAGCAAAGTCCATTGAGTGGCACGTAGTCCACTTGATGATAAGAATCTTGTAGCTAGTATTTCTAAAAAGAAAAAAGGGAAGTGGGGTAAAACATATCCCCAAGAAAAATTTAGAAAAATTGTAATTTCATAATTGGTCCAACCCTGAATTCACAATGGCCTTCTCATAAGCACTTCAATGAGAGGCCAACATGTTATGGGTAAGCCACTTTAGTCCCATGGGTAATGGCTCTCTTACAAGCACTTTGATGAGAGGCCATCATTTGACGACAAGCCACCTTAGTGCCATGATAATAGTCAGTTGTGCTGACTTCACATCTTGTAGCATGATACATCATTTACATCTCATTCATCCCTTGCTATCTCCAAGCCAATTCCCTACATCCATTACCTACAACATACCATTTTCTTTAACACTCTTGAGCCTGACAAAGAACCATCCAATTAGGTATTGATGAGCAATGTTGGTGTCGTGTCTGCTATGGTGTTTTAGGTTCTTTTTCAACATCTCTCAGGCCACTCCTCCAAACATTGATAAAGAGGAACTAGTGAAACACCACCAAATTTAGGCAAAAACACTACAATGAAAAATTTTTCTAAGTGTAAACTGAAGGAAAATTTTTTCTAAGTGTTTGGCCCATGATCCCACTGCTGGGGCTACCCTCTAGAGTGTAGCCAATGTAGCATGCAACACGACTAGATTTTAAAAATATTCTAAGTGCCAAAAAGCAGCTATAGAAATTTTCTAAGTGTCTTGCTATGCTCACATCCCTCTTGCTATGCTCTCTAGTGTAGTAGTACTCCAGTGGCTAGTCTGCACTAGTGTCAAGCCAAAATTTTCCAAACTAACTCATCATGGAAGAAGCATTTGGTAGATAGCTCCTGAAGCTGCCTTTTCTGCCATGCTCTCAAGCATAGCAAGAACAAGGACTATAATTTTTTCCAAATTTTTGTAAGTGTTTATGCTATACTCTATCCCATCTTGCTACGCTTGCTAGCATAGCAAGCATAGTAGCACTAGACTTCTATTTTTTGCAAGAATTGCCCAACTGTTGTGCTACACTCTAGAGTGTAGCAACAAGAAACTATTTTCAAAAGCTTCTAGGGATCAACATAGGTCTTCATTTCAACTCTAGCACTCCTTTGGCAAGTAGGATCATCAAATTGCACTCTTTTTGTACGTCCCTTCATGTCCCAGAATTGTACCTATGCTCAATTTCACTTGAAAGAGGGGAGAATGTAGTCTTGGAGTGTAGCCTCCAAATTGCACTATTTTGAATTATTTGTAGGTACATTGTAGTTTTGGCACATGCAGTCTTAGCAATGTAGCTAGTCTAGCAGTCTCCTAGGGTCCAATGGAGCATATCAAAGTGTAGCACTAGTTGTCCCACTGGGAGCATAGCAAAGGTTAGCGTAGCCCCACCTATTCCTTTGCCACATGACACTTAATCCACACTTCACGTTAACACTAAGTTTATAAATACCCCCACATTCCACACTCTAGGGGTGGGCATTTCATTCTAGTGGTGGGCATTTGAAGCATTTGACTAGCAAACCCAAGTAGCAGTTAGTATCTTAGAACACCATTTGACACTTAAAGCACCTTGAGCACCCCCGTACACTAGAGCATATCAACATATTGACAACACCTTTGCGTCCCACTTAGCACTGCAAGCCCATAGGACACCATGGTAGCCAATCCGATAGGCATGGATGTTGTAATGGATGTTAGTCTTCACCCTGGGACACCTTGAAGACTCTAGCTACGCTGCTATTGAGCCTGTCTATACCACTACATGTCTCTACAAAGCTCATTTGTAATTACTATGCTCCTTGTTCAGGGTGGTATCATCCTTTCTTTCTTCCAAAATCCTTTACATTTTAAGCATTTTCTCCATTGCATTTTAAGAATTTTCTTTAACATTTAGCACCACATTCGTACTTTTTTCATTATTTTACATGCTTTTTGCACACTTGCATTGATGTTTTCGTGCTGCGAGACCCCACTACACTTAGGCCTAGTTGGCCTTGGTACTACCAAGAACACCGTCAGTGCTCACATTTTTGGCTAACCACGACACCCCTCGATTGTGCTTGATACCTTGGTTGAAGCCAATGAAGTTCCTATTCAATCAACAAGACCATCTAGGGCACTCTACCTTTGTTTTCTAGCAAACACCCTTGTGTGGAGGTGGGGTTGAGGCTATGCACCTGTGAACCCCTTGGCATTCCAGCCATTGATATTTTCAATCGCTACAGGCTCACCATTGGCTTATTCATGAAGAAGTGAATGGAATTATGGTTAGTGTGTAAAAATACTTTATATCCATGCACATAGTGCTTGAATTTATCTATAGCATACACCACTTCCATTAGTTCTTTCTCCATTGTGGTGTAATTCAACTATGTACCCATAATGCTTCGACTTGCACAGTGGATATAAAATGAAAGTTTCTTGTTTTCTAACTATGTAAGCATGGCTCACAAGGAATAATTTGATGCATCTATCATGATATGAAATGGTCTAGACTAGTTGGGTGCTTGTAAAATTGACATCTCTACAAGCTTCTACTTGAGGCTTTGGAATGCATTTTTGCATTCCTTGGTCTAGATGAATGGAGCATCTTTCTTTGTAAGCTTGACCAATGATTTTGCAATCTTGGAGAAATTCTTTATAAAACACTGATAGTCCAAGGAATGATCAAACATCTTTAATAGTTTCTAGTTGACGAGTTATTCTTTGGATGATCCTTATCTTTTTAAGGTCCACCTCAATACTTGCTTAAGAAATTTTGTGCCCTAGTATAATGTCATCATGGACCATTAGATGGCTTTTCTATCGATTAAGTTGAAGATTTCTCTCTAGACACCTTTTAAGCACTTTCTCAAGGTCACCCAAGGCTTGCTCAAATGTGGTGCCATATGTCGAGAAGTCATGCATGAAGACTTCCACCCCGCAACTAATTTGTTGCTGAAAATGCTCAAGACCAAGTGTTGGAATGTTGCAGGAGCATTGCATAGACCAAAAGGCATATTTTTATATGCAAAATTCCCCCAAAGACTCATTAATGTTGTTTTTTCCTTATCCTATGTTGTGATTTGGATTTAGTTATAGCCACTATAACCATCCAAAAAGCTGTAATAACAATGCCAAGATATAGTGTCTAACACTTGATTAACAAATGGCAATGAAAAGTCGTCTTTGAATTTTGCCATATTCAACAACTAGAAGTTGATGCAAACTGATGAGACGCGAATTGCACAGGCCACGATATCGCATACGCGATATCGCGTTTGACGCGATATTGCGTTGTTTCCTGCGATATTGCGTACACGATATCGCGGTCCGCCGTCAAATCTATAAATAAGAGGCGGCACTCCCCTCATTTCACATCCTAGGCGTAAAGTAGCGAAGCTTTGGCGGATTGATCACCCCAGAGATAGAATATTTTCCATGTGCCCGCAGTAGGAGTCCCCCAAGTGAACGGTTCTTTATTCGAGCAGCTTTGTACTTGAACGCAAGTTGTGTATAGTAATAAAGACGAACTTTGTGGATAAACCTTGCAGTGCATGGATAGGTTTAATTAATGTTATTTACTACTTTCCTAGTAACGCAGCATGAGTACGACTTGGTTACGAGCGTTGACGAACGTGTACCGCTAGCCAAGGAATTGGCTACTCATCACGAGTAGATTTTCTCACCCTTTCCTCCTAGAACGTGGGACAAGTACGACTTGATTACGAGCATCTACAGATG
Organism: Gnetum montanum; assembly: GCA_015680685.1. Taxonomy (NCBI): domain Eukaryota; kingdom Viridiplantae; phylum Streptophyta; class Gnetopsida; order Gnetales; family Gnetaceae; genus Gnetum; species Gnetum montanum. The sequence continues at coordinate 32,407 of MNCI01018030.1, read as the reverse complement.
TGTACGGCTATTCAAGGAATCAGCTGCTTGTCACATTTAGGTTAGTTAAGTGCCTCAGTATGACCGCTTTGAGCACGTGCGTTATATGTGGTAATCCCAGTAATGATTAGCGTTTGGTAGCCACAGTTGCACAGTTCAAGGTGTGTACGGAAAGTGGGAACGGATGCTGATGCTAGGACTTCGTGTTGTAGTTAGAATTAGTTTTAGTCTCTCAACCCTTCACCATTAGCATAGGAGATAAACTTGAAAATACAAAAAAAATCATATACCTTGGACTTACTTAACCATACACCGTGACAATAACAAGTAAGTCTGGGAAGACAACGAACGATTAACCCTAAGTGTTCCTTGTGGCGTTTAGGCATTTAGTCTGCGGAGTTTGACTGGATCGCGCGTGCTACGCTCGTTTTGTATGGTTGAGTGTAGGGGTACGTTGCCACTCATCATTGGCGCCATTGTCAGGGACTAAGTGTTTTTATGCCAATTAGAACATTAGGAATCTTTCACATCGTTGTGAGCCTTAACGAACCTTTGGGTTAATCAGTTAATTAAGAACATAGATAACGGTAAACAACACACCATTAGAATGGCTTCTTCTCACTAAATTAGCTCACCTAAGGATAATACAGAAGACAGTCAGCATCATATGCATAACATAGACCAGCCATATTAAGAACAGTATACGATAACTTATACTCATCCCGATGAGTATATCCCTGATTACACTTTTACTCTCCATCAGGATGAACAGTTGCGCTAGAGAGATTTGTTTGGTAATATAGTTTTACCACTAGATCGATTTGTTTCGAACATGCTTTTCCGTGGATTGGCACAGATTGGCATGCAGGACTTATTCGCTAAATACGTTGCTGGAAGATATCATATAAGGGATTATCATCCCACCGCTTTGCAACGTAAGAGGGACGAAAGGTAGAAGAGCCAACATTCATTATTGAAGGGCAAGGTCCCCCATGTCCTTAGTGAAATAGGAGATGAGGAACCCCTCA